>CAMOHE010056260.1:54955-120152 GCA_946598075.1 Artocarpus hirsutus | reverse complement strand
ATATTAAACATATTTAGTTATATTTTATATTTATAATTATTATAATATAATTTAATATTGATATTACTATGAATATTAATATTAATATTATACTATTTATATTGATGTTATATTATTATGTTTTTATTATTAATGTTATTATTATTCTTATTATTAAATTATAATTTTATATTGATAAAATATTTATATCTATATCATATATTAATATTAATTTATAATAATAGTATGAAATTATTTTATTTTATTATTATAGTATTTATATATAATATATTCTAATATTAATTAATAATAATATATATTATATTTAGATATTGTATATATAATATATTATATATTATTAATATTGTTAATGTTATTATTAACATTTTTATCAAATTATTATTTTATATTGACATAATTTTTATATTTATATTGCATAGAATATTAATTTATAAAAATATAATAATAATAATAATATAATTATTATCATCATCATAAAAAAAGATGAGATTTTTATAGTTTTGAGATTTTTAGTAATATGAATATCACTTGTTGGATGGGCTTCAGATTATCTCAAAATGAGGTAATTTGAATCATATGGGAATGGGCTTCCCAGGAATTCAAAACTCAGATTACTGCATACCAAACATACAAATCTGTAAGATTTTTATTCTTATCTTAAGATTACTGCATATCAAACGCAAGGCGATGAGAATGATGATTGTAGTTTCTCAAGTCAATAGACCAGCTTTTTAGTAGTTATCTGGATTAGTTTTTTTATTCTCTAATTGAGCACTCACGCGTTTTCCAAGAAGAAAATATGACACTAATTTTGGCGTTTTCAGGAATGTTAAGTGAAATGCTTCGGTATTATCTTATATCGTTTTAGGAATAAATTTTTCTAATGTGTCCTTCTGTCCTGGAATGAGAGCTTTTTATTATTAGTATTAGAATGAGAGTGGAATCAACTATAAGGACACAAGTGTTTATTAATTACTCGTATATATTTGCCTAAACAACCTAAAAGCTAACTTCCCCCACTAATGTATAGTGATTTTTATGTTTCTTTAAACATTTATCACTTTTACAAAAGGCATGAGGATTTGGTGAAGCTTTCTATCTATCTTCACACGCAGGCCTTTGGGGTCTGCCGGTTAGCTGCCATGAAATTGTGAACAAATTTCTTGGAAACTTGAATAAGCTGCCATTAAATTGTGAACAAAATTCTTGGAAACTTGAATAAACAATCTTTTGGTTTCTTTTTCTTCTCTTTAAAAAAAAAAATTAGCAATTACAGTGTGTAGTGATTGAAGAGAACCCAAGAAAAAAAAGTTAAATTGCAGGTGCTCAAAAATCTTAGCCATATTCAGGTACAAGAAAAATTGCATTTTCTATGATTCATGAAGTTCAAAGGTCAAATTATTTAACGTGAAATAATTTACCAAAAACTGCAATCGAAGATGAAGTTTTTGGTTATCCATACTTATGATAGAGCTCATGACTGTCAAGTTAGATCAATCACATAGTGAGATCATTTTTAATAATGCCTGCATATATTATTTAAAGAGAACTACACTAACATCAAAAGATCAACAAAATCAGAGAATTGTCTTTTCGAAACAACGGATGTAGTGCGGTAACTGTGGCATGGGATTAGCGTTTTATATGCTAAGCATAGAAAACCATGATGATATATTGAAATGTGGTTTGGTCTATATGTTTGTTGTCTAAGTTTAAAAATTATGACCTGATCTAAGCTGTGGAAAAACAGAATTGATGATAAATAGGAGTGAATTACAATGTTGCATCTTGAATTATTTGTTTATTTGTTTTTTGTTTTTGCATAATACATCCAGATTTTTAATTTAAGCACAATAAAGTCTGAAATTTGAAATAATTAGCAATCGAGGTCCAATAGCTAACAAGTATTAAAAAGTATGAGCAATTTTGATCAAAAATTCACACATGAGTTTTTTTTAAGGATTGAGGTTATCATTTTATGAAAAAATTGAAGCTCAACACGCAAAAAAGAGCACTAAATCAAAAGTAACTATTGGATCTTAATTGTGAATAATTTCAAAGTTTAAGATGTGTTATATCAAAATTTAAAGTTTGGGATGTATCATGCAAAAACAATAAATAGTTCATGATATAACAATACAATTTACTCCAATAAACACGACTATTGAAAGATGGAGAACCAAAGTACCAAGCCCCTCAACAACTATATTAATCTTATTACTGTTCTTTATTTTTGCTAATGAGTGTCTAGGCTCTGTCTCCTTAACTTGTAAGCTGAAAGGAGCAGGTTTCTAAAAAATTATTGAAAGTTATTAATGCCTTAATAAAACAATGAAATTACAAATTTAGGAAAAAAGAAAAGAAACACATAACAGAACATTTTGGCAGAACCACGTTGACCACATTCACACTTGTTTATGGTTGATAACTGACAAATTAAGACTTGCACAATGTTTTAAGTGATATGTAAGTGGAATTCGCCATTTGTTTTTCTTTAGACTATGTTATTGTTTAGTTATTTTTCATTTATTACAAGGTGGATGAATGGTGCTGAATTTTAGCCTAATTCTTTTCATGGTTATACTAATTTCAATAAAAAGTTGAAAATCTCGTGCACAAAATTTATTATCATCTTTCAGCCAAAAAACTAGATCATCATCATCATCTAATCTGTGAGCAAATTCTTAACTGAAAAAATGTGCCCCTATTGCCATTTCTTGATGTTTCTAGACCAACATTGAAAGCTAATCTCTAGGCTCATTCAGCAACAAAAATTTCAAACCACAACAATTTTTACAAGAAAACGAAGACTTACTCTATGTAACGAAATAAAAAAGTTTGATAAAGTGGTTTTCAGGATACATATTTCACAAGGAGATTTGCAGTTTTAAAGCACTAAATCAGAGATCATACACTGGCTTTCATTGAAGTGCAACGACATTCATCGTGAAGTCCCACGTTCACAAAAACAAGACAAAGGCGGTGTTTATAATAGAATAGGATGGGTTTGTTGCTCCCCGGGCTCAGCAACGTGGGCCTGTAGTCTATGTGGGGCACAAAGGCAGTGGGCCGTTGGGTCAGCTAATTTGGGCCGGATCTGGTGAAGCCGTTTACTGGCCGGCTCATTCCAAGACGAGAGTTGGGCCGTGTGCATTAGGCAAGGCCTGAATCACTCGGCTCCTAGAATGGAGGGTACCACGTGAGGCTGGCTTCACAGAGCACCGACCACCTTCGGCTGCTGGCGGTGGAAGGATAACGGGACGGTACTACTCATATCCAACATAGCCCAGCGGGAGGATCTCAATTGGACCACTATTTTTGGCATTTTGAGCCTATGATTCAGATAACGGGCCGGTTCTACTCGTATCCAACATAGCCCAGTGGGCTGACCTCAATTGGACCACTATTTTTTTTTGAAAAAAATTATAATACGTGCCTAAATTATTGTTATAAAATTAAAATCTAACACAATATTTAAAATATCTTAAAAATATCCTCAATGATTTAGTAATTATCTTAATGATATTACATATTGTATTATATAATTACATATAAATAATGTTAATGATATCATTATGAGACATTTGTAGAATTTTTACAAATTAGAGTCATATTTCAATTCAATAAACGTAATTGAGTCAATTGTCTCATTAACCTTTTTTGTTGCATTTAGGCCCTATTATTCAGGCCCTTTTATTCACATCTTACACCCATGTGGTTAATGAACAATAGAATTTTCATAAATGCTATCTTCTACAATTTCATTTTATAAATATTATAAATATTTATTTATGATATAACCTTTTATAAATATAATATGAATAAATATAATTTTTAAAAGTGTGGCATAACATGTAATTTTCTTCGATAAATGCTTTTCATCAAATTCAAAATAAATGAAGATTAAATTGCATAACAGGGGAAAAAAAAAAGAAGAGAAAGCTTGTATTTTACATAGGACAACAGTTCAATACTTATGGACAGAAAATGCTAGTTCACTCTTAAAAAAAAAATGCAGGTTCCATTTAAAATGTATATATATCTCTATGTATATATTATGCAAGTTCATTTTTTTTGAAAGCTACACTATGCAAGTTCATTGAAGAAATGTACTTGTTATGAAAATGGATGGGTTGATTTTATCGAGGTTATTACGCATTTTGACGAAACATCAATGCAGCCATTCTTTTCCAAATTCATTACAAACAAAATACACATAAAACAGTCAATCCATTTCACTAAGGATGGTCTTAACTATTATATCAGTTATAAATAATATAAAATTCTCATATATTATAATAAAAAAAAAAAAATTATTACAGTGTAAAACTTTCATATGTTATAATAAAAATAATTTTAACCAATAGTTTTACCCACAATGCAAAACAATATTAATAATTGTAAATATGGGGAATCATTTATGCAGCAGAAAAACTTTGTTCGGATCATTATTTTCCAACAAAAGTTTTTATTATAATACAAATCAGAGAAGGAAAGATAAAAAATAAAAAAATAAACTAGTAAAAATATGTGTACGCATAAACTATATTGGAGATCCATGCTGCTGAGTTGTAGCTTTACTTGGAAGTTGTATTAGGTAAGAACGCCAAAAAGTATACCAAAAAAGATTTTAAATAAAAAAAAAGGTTAACAGAAATAGTACTTGAAGCTAAAATTTTTGCTTTTCTTATAAGCAATTTAATATATTTTCTTATTTTTTTATTATTTATATATAAAAAACACAAACAGTCTTTTTATTCCATTTGGTTTTGTTTGAAAATTTTTGAAAGTATTTTTATACAATTTTTTAAGACAAAAATTTTATAAAAACTTTTAACAAAAACCTTTAAAACTTTTATTTTTTAAAATAAAATTATTTTTATTTATTTTAAAAACATTACTAACCGATTTTAAGACCCAAGACCTTGGGTCTGAGTCCACACTAAAAGAAAAAAAAAAAAAAAAAAACGCACTCCAACAAAAGCCAATATTTTCTTTGTTACAATTTTTAATTTTTTTTTATTTGGACTCCACTTCGACTTTTCTGTACAGTCCATTGCTCACAAGACTTTGCCCTGTAACTCCTACTCTCTCTTCATTTTCCCTCTTTCTCTCTCTTTTTTTTTTGGTCCAAATTTCGATCTTAATTTCTTTTGCTTCCATTTTGGGTTTAGTTAGATCTACCAAATATCCCACTAAGTTGCCCTTTAATTTTTTTTCTTGCCCTCTTCAACTCCATTTCACCATTACGTTTTTACTTCCCAAAAAAACCAAAGCTCAAATTCTTTCTTCTTCTTCTTCTTCTTCTTCTTCCTTCATATTACTACAATCACCATTTTTTCTTCTTCTTCGTCTTCTTCGATTCTCTGCAGAGCCCAAACGCTAGATCTGCAATGCAGCACCTCCGGCCCCGCCGGGAGTCCGCTCCGGCCGCCTCCAAATGGCACCACAAGGTAATGCCGACCGATTAACCAAAGAAATTTCTTTTTTTTTTTTTGGTTATCTTAGGTTTAGTTTGTAAATTTTTTTGGTAGTTTGAGGAGAACTTGGAGCAATGGCCGCATCTGAAGGAGCTGGTTCAGTGCTACACGGCGGACATGGTGAAGGACGATAACAAGTACGGCCACTACGAGAGTGTTGGCCCTGTGTCGTTCCAGAACCAGATTTATGAAGGTCCTGATACTGATATTGAGACTGGTAAAAACCCTTTCTTCTTCTTCTTCTTTGATTCTTCCAGAACATTGTGTATTGTTGTCAAATAAGATTCTTTTGGAGTTTACGAAATGTACTTGCTTAGCTTGGAAATTGCGGCATTTGGCTGAAAGTTCATCCTTTGCTCAAGTCTATAATTAGTAACTAAAAGAGAAAATTTTACGATTTTGCATGTTTCCTTTTGGTACAGGTAACTATTTATTGGTTGGTATTGTAAAGTACGGGGTAAAGAAAGGAATTGTTTTGTGGGGTGATTTTAGTTGTGAACCGTGAATTTTGTTTAGTTTATTTGTTTGTGAAAATGTAATCATTAAAGTGGAAAGAATTATTTTAGAAGTCCGAAGTACAACATTTATGCGGTGAAAGTGTTAGTTTCCCTCTCTCTGTACTTGGTGGAATCTTAATATTGTGAAGAATAGGACAGGATTGAGTAATGAGTATACTAGCACAAAATTTGTTTTCCCACTCCCTAATGGATTCTTATGGTCTATGAAACTTCTTCAACCTATATACAGAAATGCATCTTGCTAGTGCGAGGCATACCAAGACGGAAGACGATGACAATGTGCCAAGTACCTCGGGGAGGCAGTTTGCGGAGGCTACTGCTTCTGACGGATCACAATCAAATGCGTTGAAGGTTGCACTAGTTTACAGCTTGGGATGACGTGCCTCGTTCATTTAGCTTCCTAGTTTACTTCCTCAAGTTGACAAGAATTGATGAGTTTTTGAACAAAAAAACATTTGCAGCATTTTGGTCAATCTCCATTACCAGCTTATGAACCGGCTTTTGACTGGGAAAATGAACGGTCGATGATATTTGGTCAAAGGATTCCAGAAACTCCAATATCCCAGTATGGCATTGCCAAAAATCTTGTTTCTCAGTAGAATTACTCATCATTGCTTTTTTCCCCCATATT
This sequence comes from Artocarpus hirsutus, assembly GCA_946598075.1. Lineage (NCBI taxonomy): Eukaryota > Viridiplantae > Streptophyta > Magnoliopsida > Rosales > Moraceae > Artocarpus > Artocarpus hirsutus. The sequence goes on along the minus strand of CAMOHE010056260.1, from coordinate 113,523 downwards.
GATTTATTATTATTTTTCCCACTCTTCTGGTTGTTTTTAGTGGACTGAGGATCTCTGTCAAAGTTTTGTCCCTATCTTTCCAAGCGGGGTTAATTGGTAAGCACTGTTTGTGTCTTAGTCCCTATTGTTTTTTTTCCCTCCTCGTGGTACACATGCCATTGCTTTCAACTTTTGAGCTGTATGTAGCATACTGATCTATTTCTATCTCTATCTCTCTCCCCCTTATAGAGCCATTTTATGGTACAATATGCTTATACAATAGGGATCGAAGAGAAAAATTGTCTGAAGATTTCTATTTCCGTGTGGCACCAACTGATACACAGGATGTAAGTTTTTGAGTATTGTGGCTTCTTTTTCTTCATCCCTGTTTCCCAACTTTGATCAATGCTTAAGATATCTCTGGCGTGTGGTCTTTTCGCATGAATTATTATGTGAGAACTTACTATTAGTCTATTTCCCGTGTTGTCTTTTCCAGGCCAATATTTCATTTGAATCTCGTGGAATTTTCTATTTAGATGCACCATCGGCATCAGTTTGTCTGCTAATTCAGTTAGAGAGGCATGCCACAGAAGAAGGCGGGGTTTCTCCTTCTGTCTATTCTCGTAAAGAGCCAGTATGTGAATGTTCAAGTACTCTTGTGAATAGATTTTATAATTACCTCTACGTTCCCTACTTGCCTCAATGCATGGAACTTTGTTAATATTCCTTGCTTCCATTTTCCCCACAAATAAAATGAGTTTACTCTCAATATGCTGCATATAGGTGGTGTTGTTACCTTGATAATTTGAATGCTTATACTGGATTGAAATTATCCATTGCAATCTGGGTTGTTTTCTAGTGGAAGATCATTGGACTTTCATTGCTTCCATGGTATTTGTGTTTTCCTTGATGGCTATAATGTGTGAGAAACTTCTTAAATCAGAAAAAAAAGGCATTATTATTGATTGATCCAGTTCATGTAAGAAGGTTGGCAGGCTGTCTGCATCATGATGTAGAAGTATGTAGATCAGGATTGATTACCGGACAAAATTGTTCTATTAATGTTGGTGATTTGAGGCTTTTGTTCTGTATTTAAGCTGGTATGTAGACGTTTTTAGTATTCTGTTTTCAAACTTAGTCTATATCTCATTTATTTAACTGATCTGAACAGGTTCACTTAACTGAGAGAGAGAGGCAAAAACTGCAGGTGTGGTCTCAAATAATGCCTTACAGAGAGTCCTTCGCCTGGGCTATTGTTTCATTATTTGATAACAGCATTACTGCAGCTTCTGGTGGGTCTGCTTCCCCAAGCAGCCCTCTTGCTCCGAGTGTGTCCGGATCAAGTTCTCATGAGGGTCTTTTTGAGCCTAGTGCAAAGGTCACATTAGATGGGAAGTTGGGTTATTCAAGTGGGGGCTCTGTGATAGTGGAGATATCACACTTAAATAAAGTTAAGGAAAGCTATACCGAGGACTCACTTCAGGTATGGCAGACATCTTTATAAGTTAATCACCTCCATTCTGTTTTCTTTTTTAAAGCTTCCTTTGATATCATATAGAATCTCTGGTAGCATTTTGTTTCTTTTATGTTTACTTTGCTTTTCGAATTATAGAGTCCCTGGTTAAAATACGATAATCATCTACAGTTTTGTGACATGTGAATATCTTTTGTTTGTTTATTGATAGCATGTGAATAGCATTATCTTATGTGATTCTTCATGTAAGGGTTATTTTCTGTGAACATTTTCATGTTGTGGTACTCACGGGTATTATTCATTATTCTTCCTAGTATATTATCGTTGTTGCTGTTGTATTTTGTGGGATGTTTGTGTCATTATGGTGGCTTTCCTATGATATGTAGGATCCCAAACGCAAAATGCATAAACCTGTGAAAGGTGTATTGCGACTGGAAATTGAGAAGCACCAAATTGAACATGCCGACTTGGAAAATATATCAGAAAGTGGCAGTGTGACCAATGATTCAGACGATCTAGGGGATCACATTACTGATTCCTCGTATGGGAAGCTCCCCAGTAATGGTTCAGGTGGGCCCCACAGTAGCCGTTCTAAGTGGAATTCTTTCGATGCTGGAAATGGATCAAACATTCAAAGGGGTCAAGATTGCAATGTTGATGACGTAAGTGTGATCCTGTTGTGTTGCTTTCTCATGTTTCTTGCTTCACTGTTACTTCCCAGAAGACATTTCTTTTGAGATATGTGTACCTACCGTCTAGTTGTTGTACCATTTTGTTAATCAAATTTTGACTTGAATTCCTTTGTTTTCAATTTCTTGTTAATGCACACAATATATGCATGGCAAGGTCAATTAATTTTTACAATCATAGATAGCGTTTTAAATCTTGACTGTATTATAGTTACTGCTTTCTTTATGTTCCCAGTTAACTAAATGATTGTCTCGGTTAACTTCCAGTTCCAAGCTTTCGACTTCCGCACTACAACAAGAAATGAGCCCTTTTTGCAGCTTTTTCATTTTCTCTATGTATATCCTTTAACTGTTAGTTTAAGTCGGAAGAGGAATTTGTTTGTGCGGGTTGAATTTAGGGAGGATGATGCTGATATGCGTAGACAGCCTTTAGAGGTAAGTACATCCTGATCACTAAAATCTGTTCTCCCTACGAGGAAATTTATGCTTAGTCATTTCATTTCTGCTGGCTCATTTGAGCAGGCGATGTATCCGAGGGAGCATGGTACAACACTTCAGAGGTGGGCTCACACGCAAGTTGCTGTTGGAGCTAGGTTGGCCTGCTACCATGATGAGATTAAACTTTCGCCCCCTGCTACCTGGACACCAACTCATCATCTTTTATTCACTTTCTTCCATGTTGATCTTCAAACTAAAATGGAAGCTCCACAGCCTGTAAGTTTCAACATGTCATGGATAATTTCTGAACTTTCCATGTCTTAAACCCCCAATTAAAGTTTCATTGAAATCACTGATTTTCCCATGCATTTTACAGGTGGTAATTGGATATGCTGCGCTCCCATTATCGACACATGCTCAGTATGTATATACCTTTAGTGAATTTCCTTTTCCGTTTTTTCTTAACCAGCCCCCCCCCCCCCCCCCCCCCCCCCCCCCCCCCCCCCCCCCCCCCCCCCCCCCCCCCCCCCCCCCCCCCCCCCCCCCCCCCCCCCCCCCCCCCCCCCCCCCCCCCCCCCCCCCCCCCCCCCCCCCCCCCCCCCCCCCCCCCCCCCCCCCCCCCCCCCCCCCCCCCCCCCCCCCCCCCCCCCCCCCCCCCCCCCCCCCCCCCCCCCCCCCCCCCCCCCCCCCCCCCCCCCCCCCCCCCCCCCCCCCCCCCCCCCCCCCCCAACACACACACCCCAAAAAAAAAAAAAAAAAAGAGGAAAGATAAAAAAGATATTTTTGACCCTGATAGTTTTTTGTTCTTTTCAAAATATAGTTATCAATTAATGATTTGGAACATTATGATAATGATTTTTCGCAGGTTACGATCTGAGATTTCTTTACCAATTATGAAAGAGCTGGTTCCACATTATCTCCAGGATACGAGCAGGGTATGCTTGAGAATTTTTTTGAGATTTTGATCCTTCCTTTTTTTTTTTTACTTATGATTTTCAATTGTTGTTATAAGTTTTGATTGACTGGAATGAAGGCTTTTATTATTTTTAATCTCATTGTAGGAGAGGCTGGATTATTTGGAAGATGGAAAGACTATCTTTAGATTGCGATTAAGAATTTGTTCATCCTTGTACCCCATTAATGAACGCATTAGAGATTTTTTCCTTGAATATGATAGGCACACTCTTCGAACGAGCCCACCTTGGGGTTCTGAACTTCTTGAGGTATTGCTTCCTAGTATGCTTTATTTAATTACTATTTGGCATATGATTTTGTTGTAAAAGTTACTATTCTACTTCACCCTCTTGTGAACGAATTGCAAAGAATTGTAAATTGTTGTATGGAAGATGCATCAAGGTGAAAAAGGCTCTCTTTCGTCATATTTTTCTACAATTGTATTTTAAACCAATGTGGCATCATATATATATTTATATATATATATATATTTTTGAAGGTATAACTTTAGATAATTCTACTAATTTACAATTTAAGTTGGTGCTTGGCGTTGGAAGTTGTCACTTGTCAGTGTGATTTAAAATATTGAAATTGGTATTATCATTGGTTCCGTCATAGTATTACTGTGCCATGAAATTTAAGTATCATAAAAGTCATGCCAGTGTGCAGTAGAATAGTATATTCTGTATCCTTCAACAGAATTTTAATTGTTAGGAAGCTGCTTCTCTATCTCTCGCTGAATTTCTTGTCAACTCAGTGCTGACATTTTGATATATTTCGGAAAGTGTTAGAATTAGGTGAATTGGATAATCAAAATTTTGTAACTCAGTTTCAGGGCAACATAGAACAGAGTGATTTCAGATTTTGATTTTGCATGCAGGCTATTAACAGTTTGAAGAATGTTGATTCCACTGCTTTGCTTCAGTTTCTTCATCCAATTCTGAATATGCTTCTCCATCTGATAGGCAACGGTGGAGAAACACTTCAGGTTATGTATAAGATTCTTTTAGGGCTCTATGGTTAATAAATTTTGCTGCAAAATTCATGGTTTTTGTAGTTATCATGGGATAGCCTATTCATGGTTTCAGCGGTGAACTGCCATCTAAATACTTTTTGGCCATTGTTTTTCAGGTTGCAGCTTTCAGAGCCATGGTTAATATTGTTACCAGGTTTGTTAATTTATGGTTTTATATAGCTTAGAACTCATCAGAAATTGTGATGTAATTGCTTGTATAATTGCCTGGGACATAGAGAAACTTTTTACACTAGGATGTATTTTCGGATGCACAGCCATACATATGTTTATGTATATACTTGTTTGTTTGTTTACGTTCCTGATTGATTTTGGATTTCATTGACATTTTGTGGAATATTACCTGTAGGGTGCAGCAGGAGTCAGTTGATGATGCTGAAAGGAACCACTTTCTAGTAAACTATGTTGATTATGCTTTTGATGACTTTGGGGGTTGTCAGCCTCCCGTTTATCCTGGTCTGTCCACTGTTTGGGGTAGCCTTGCTCGAAGTAAGGTGAGTGTTTCCTGTTATTATTTGTTTACTATTTGGTGCTTTTTATTTTTTTCTACTTAAAACTCGTCTAATTTCACGAGGTTGGTTGTGCAGGCTAAAGGCTATCGTGTCGGACCAGTTTATGATGATGTTTTAGCCATGGCTTGGTTTTTCCTTGAACTTATTGTCAAGTCAATGGCATTGGAAAAAACTCGCCTTTTCTATCATAGTCTTCCACTAGGTAAGCTGCTGATAAAACTTGTGCTTTCCTAAGCTTTCCTCTTTCCTATTCATGTTTCTTCAATATTTATGTTCCTCTGATGGTGCAGGCGAAGATATTCCACCTATGCAACTTAAAGAAGGTGTATTCAGATGTATCATGCAGTTGTATGATTGCCTGCTGACAGAAGTACATGAGCGTTGTAAGAAGGGGTTAAGCCTAGCAAAGCGCTTGAACAGTAGTTTGGCTTTCTTTTGTTATGATCTTTTGTCGATTATAGAACCTCGCCAAGTTTTTGAATTGGTACGCTCTCTGCTTAATTTAGTTTCTGAATAAGCATATATGTTCTATATACCCGTCCATTTTGTTCCTTTATGTGATCTAGGGTTGGCCCTAATGGGTACATTATGTTCTATTCAAATGTTAAGCCGAGATATTATCTAGTTATTTTCTGTTGTATTTGTATTGAATGTTGCTGCGTTGTTACTGTGTGGGAAATGTCTTAGTAAGTTCGTAGGACAGAAGGAAGGGAAGGGATGATAGGAAGAGAGAATGTTTATGCAGTAGGACAAGAAACATCATGGCCTTTTGAGAGTTGAAAAAACAAACAAATAATGCTATGTGCTGCTTGCAAGGTGTGGTGGGAAAATTTTATGTGAACAAACTCGAGCTGTTGCCTTCATTTATGTTTTTATTCCAGCTTCTTTTGTTCTATTTACCTGGTAATGTCTTTGGTCTGCTGCAGGTGTCCTTGTACCTGGACAAGTTTTCTGGCGTTTGTCAACCCGCACTGCATGACTGCAAGCTCACTTTTCTGCAGATTATCTGTGATCACGATCTTTTTGTTGAAATGCCTGGGAGAGACCCTTCAGATAGGTACGTATCAATCAAATGGATTGGTTGTTGCAAATCCCACAATTAGCTTGCACTTAACATTGAAGCTTTGTGAAATGTTGTCTTTCTATAGTAATTAGACTTCTATCTTTAAAATTTATTGATTTAATGGCTTAATGAAGTCAATATTCATGTTTTAGGAACTACCTCTCATCCGTCCTAATTCAGGAGCTTTTCCTTACTTGGGATCACGATGATTTGTCTCTGCGAGCAAAGGTGAGTTTTGAATAAATAATGCATTGTATGCACTGCCCTTATGTTGAAGGATGCATTTGTATACTTCTTACATCATCGATTAACATATGTTGCTAGTGTCTTGGAATTAGTAGGATTTCCTTGCAAAACCATCATCTCTCCCTAGTAAATGTATTTTTCTAATGTAATAATGTTCTTGTAAGAGTTACAGATGCATTTTTATGCCATTGCCTGACGATATTGTCTATGTAGGCAGCTAGAATATTGGTGGTCCTTCTGTGCAAGCATGAATTTGATGCTCGGTACCAAAAGCCTGAAGATAAGCTGTATATTGCACAGCTCTATTTTCCTCTTATCGGCCAGGTGAATGGTGTTATCCAAGCCTTTTACCGGGCTTATTAATCATTCTGTATTTTCAATACCAGGCATTTTAGTTTTGCATAATTGCTGCTTAAAATTAGCATTTTTCTATAGAACAGTCAATTGGGATTTGTGTCTCCTTTGGTACTGCAGAATCAACAGTTTCCTATCATCTCACAAAAAGAAAAAGAGTATCCTATCTTCAGTCAATTTTATTGATTAGGGATGATACGGTCTATGCAGATTTTGGATGAAATGCCTGTCTTTTACAACCTTAATGCTGTTGACAAGCGTGAAGTTCTAATTGCTATTTTGCAAATTGTGCGAAATCTTGATGATGCATCACTGGTGAAAGCGTGGCAACAGAGCATTGCACGGACCAGATTATTTTTCAAACTCATGGAGGAATCCTTGGCTCTTTTTGAGGTTGCCCAATTTTGCCTTTCTTTTCTCTTGATCATGTGATTGTCTTTTTACCTTATTTTGCCTTTCTTTTCTTTATTTTGTTTGAGTTCAAATTCTTTAATTATTTGAGTGTTTTGCATTTGTATTATTTTTTCACTATTTAAGTGATATGTTGGGGCTTGTTACCGAAATGATACACCGTCAACCATTACCTTAAACTTTCGCACACTATTTCCAGTGCTGGTAATATCAACTGTACATGATGCATTTTACAGCATAGAAGATCTGCCGATGGCATGCTCATGGGATCTAGTTTGCGAAGTCCTGTTGGGGATGTACCTGCTTCCCCTAAATACTCTGATAGACTTTCTCCCGCAATCAATAATTATTTGTCTGAGGCATCAAGACAAGAAGTTAGAGTGAGTTTTATTCTGGTGATCAAGAAGCCAATTGTTTCTAGTGTTTTGTGTATTTTTTGGCTTTTGTTATTACATTTTTATTGAGAGAATATCTATGTATGAATTGAGTGGTCCATTTCACTAGGTAGTTACATGCCTCTTAGTCCAAACTGTAGATACTTAAGACTTAGAAATCTGTTCATTTTATATATTCTTAGCTATGTTGAATCTCTCTTCTGCAGCCTCAGGGAATGCCTGAAAATGGCTATCTGTGGCAGAGAGTGAACTCTCAGTTGAGCTCTCCTAGCCAGCCTTATTCATTGAGAGAAGCTCTGGCTCAAGCACAATCTTCTAGAATTGGTGCTTCCGCTCAGGCTCTTAGAGAATCTCTACACCCAATATTGAGGCAAAAACTGGTATAGTTTGTGCGCAGATTTTTTTTTGATTGATTGATTGCTTGCAATGGCTAATATATATTTTTTTATTTAGCAAAGTATTTTTTTAATCCCCACAAATTTTTTAGCCATTTTATTGTTTTAGTTTGCTGATAACTTTTTATTTTCAGGAACTTTGGGAAGAGAATTTGAGTGCTTCTGTCAGTCTTCAGGTTTTGGAAATAACTGAGAAATTTTCAATCATGGCAGCGTCCCATAGTATTGCGACAGACTATGGAAAACTTGACTGTGTCACAGCCATTTTTATGAACTTCTTCTCCCGAAATCAACCATTGGCTTTCTGGAAAGCTTTGCTTCCAGTTTTCAGCAGTATATTCAATCTTCATGGTGCAACTTTGATGGCAAGGGAGAATGATCGTTTCTTGAAACAAGTTACTTTCCATCTTCTTCGACTTGCAGTTTTCCGGAATGACAACATCAGGAAAAGGGCAGTCATTGGGCTCCAGATTCTTGTTAGGGTAGGTTCTCTAGTCCCCAGTTTGTATCTCACCACTTACGATCTACTTTGTGGATATGCATAATTTTATTTTTCTTTTTGCAGTGTTCGTTCTATTACTTTTTGCAGACAGCAAGGTTGAGAGTCATACTGATTATTACGTTGTCAGAGTTGATGTCTGATGTGCAAGTGACTCAGATGAAGTCTGATGGGACATTAGAAGAGAGTGGTGAAGCACGACGCCTTAGGAAATCTTTAAATGAAATGTCAGATGAAGATAAGAACCCCAATCTGTTGAGGGAGTGTGGACTTCATGAAAGTACACTATTGGCAATCCCAGAAAAAATGACACAGAGCAAGTGGTCATGGTCAGACGTGAAGTATCTCTCTGACAGTCTAATTCTTGCCCTTGATGCCAGTTTGGAACATGCGCTTTTGGTACATTTAACAATGTTGTGTTTTGTACTCCCCCACCTCCTTTTACATGCACACTGCATTTCTGTATTTTTGTCAAGATGAACAAATGTTCTATATCTTCAACATCATGAAACTGGGTGAAAACTTTTTGCAGGGCTCTTTAATGACTATGGATAGGTATGCAGCTGCTGAAAGCTTTCATAAACTTGCCATGGCATTTGCCCCTGTTCCAGATCTTCATATAATGTGGCTACTTCATTTATGTGACGCACATCAGGAAATGCAGTCCTGGGCAGAAGCTGCCCAATGTGCTGTGGCTGTGGCTGGAGTGGTAATGCAGGTAAAAACAGTGTTTCTTGTTATGCAACCTTTTACTAAAAAAAGCTATATAATTTGGTTTCTAACGCCAGTTAGATTTTTACAAAAAGGTATGAAATTGTCTAGAATTTCCCTTGCATCTCATTATTAAAGAAAATTTGAATTTAAAATTATTACCAATGTTTGTAGAATGGTAGGCATGCATATTGGCTGAATCATAGCCTTTCCTCACCTGCTAATGTAATTATATATGCATGGTGTATGGCTAGAAAATGCTAATTTTGCTCTAAGAGGATAATTTACAGTTCAATTTCTGATTTTGCAGAGGGAACCTCTCTCTCTTGACCTTGTACATATTTCTTTAATGATACAAAGTTTCTTGTTTCAAAAAAAGAGAATAATTTTCAGTTACTAGGTGAAAGTACCATCCATCCTACCCACTATTTTTTGTTTTTGAATTGTACCGTTATTCTTTTCTTGTGGCTCTTGATCTAGGATTTCTGATTAATTTTCTAAAGTTTCTGATACATTTACTTTTATTTTGTTATTTTTTACAGGCCCTTGTGGCTAGAAACGATGGTGTTTGGAGCAAGGATCATATAACTGCTTTACGTAAAATATGCCCAATGGTTAGTAGTGAGATCTCCTCTGAGGCATCTGCAGCTGAGGTGGAGGGCTATGGTGCTTCAAAACTCACAGTTGATTCTGCTGTGAAATACCTACAACTAGCAAATAAACTTTTCTCTCAAGCTGAACTCTTTCATTTCTGCGCGAGCATTCTGGAACTTGTCATTCCAGTTTACAAGAGCAGGAGGGCTTATGGACAGCTGGCGAAATGTCACACTATGCTTACTAATATATATGAATCTATTCTTGAGCAGGAAGCAAGCCCAATTCCATTCACTGATGCCACCTACTATAGGGTGGGATTTTATGGTGAGAGATTTGGAAAGCTGGATAGAAAAGAATATGTTTATCGAGAGCCCCGTGATGTACGGCTTGGTGACATAATGGAAAAACTTAGCCATATATATGAGTCCCGGATGGATGGAAACCACACCCTGCACATTATTCAAGATTCTAAGCAAGTGAAGGCCGATGAATTGCAGCCTGGAGTCTGCTATCTTCAAATAACTGCTGTTGATCCAGTCTTGGAGGATGAAGATTTGGGTAGCAGAAGGGAGAAGATTTTTTCTCTGTCTACTGGAAGCATCCGTGCACGGGTCTTTGACAGATTTTTGTTTGATACCCCATTTACTAAGAATGGAAAGACTCAAGGTGGATTGGAAGACCAGTGGAAGAGACGGACTGTTCTTCAGACTGAAGGCTCATTCCCTTCACTTGTTAATAGGCTCTTGGTAACTAAATCCAAGTCGCTTGAGTTCTCTCCAGTTGAAAACGCAATTGGAATGATTGAAACTCGAACAGCTGCCTTAAGAAATGAACTCGAAGAGCCTTGCAGTTCTGAAGGTGACCAACTCCCACGTTTGCAAAGCCTACAAAGGATTCTTCAAGGCAGTGTTGCAGTCCAGGTTAGTTTTGTTGAATGGTTTGTGGATCTATGATTTCTATACAATAATTTGTAAATTGATCTTTGTTAATATGGCCATCTTCTTTACCAACTCCAAATCAAAAGCATGGCTTATTTGACTTTAATAACTTCTCTTCTGGTATCTCATTTGTTTTCATCCGTTTATGCAGGTCAACAGTGGAGTATTAAGTGTATGCACTGCCTTCTTGTCTGGTGAGCCGGCAACAAGGCTGCGATCTCAGGAACTGCAGCAACTCATCGCCGCGCTCCTGGAATTTATGGCTGTCTGCAAGCGAGCAATCCGCGTACACTTCAGATTGATTGGAGAGGAAGACCAGGAATTCCACACACAGCTTGTGAATGGATTCCAATCTTTAACCGCCGAGTTATCCCATTATATCCCTGCCATATTGTCGGAGCTTTGACAATGTTGTACCATTATTGTATTTTTTCCTCATTTAGTGTGGCAGCTTTGAAATGTGTTAATATCCTATTGTTTTCTATTTTTCATCCTTTTGCAAAGAAATCTTCTCGTCTTCTCGGTTGTTCATATGTAACTAATGTTTTTGTTAAATTAGACTTATACAGTAATCTCTCATGCATCTTGTGTTGTGAATGGCATTTTTTGGCCCATGTAGAAGTGTGTTTTTCCGGCTGCAAGCTTTGCCATAATATTGTAATTAGATATAAGACGATATGCTGCTATCTATGCTAGAGAAAAAAATTGGGCTAACAGAAACTATTTTCAATGTGCTATTTCCTATTGCAAGTGCTTACTAGTCTAGTCTACGACAGACGGATGAAATTATCGATATTTATGTGAACATAGGTGCATAGATTTGCAAGAAATGTGATTTTAGTGAAAATTGATGCAAGAGTATAGAAATTCATTTTAAAAACATTTTACTTCAAGGCTCGAATAATTAGCTTATATATGTGCATGGTACAATATTAATCAAGTTAGTTAAGTAATTAGCTTTATATATGCATGAAGCAACATAAATCATCTCGTTACATGCAACATACCAACTATATTGATCATATATTTAACTTAAACTCTAAATCAAAAATACTAGTTATGGTTATATGATTAATATGCATGGTAAAAATTTGATCCTGGTACAATCAGTGATAAGTATGCCTTTTTGAACTAAGTAAAACATTTGGAAGGCAAACTAATACGGGTAACTCACATCCAATGCTTTATACAAGAGAAAATGTGCTACCCTATATCTGGTTTCGCACGAGAGAAAGTGTCAATTCCAAAAGGAACCTTGAGGAGATTTAAAGGTACATAGAAATTAGTAAACCTTCTTAATTTAAATAATATTGATATCAAGACAGGAAATTTGAATAATTTTCTATGCTATTTTTGAATACTACATTCAAAAAATAAATAAAAAAGACATAAATTTTAATACATTCAAAAGTAAATTAATAGAATAATCATTTATTGATTTTTTATAAAATTTTTGTGAAATTTCATAATATTTTGTCATTTAATACTGTTTTTGTTAAAAGTTTCATAATATTTTACCATTTAATTCTACATTTTTTTCCTCTTAGAAAACCACAAAACTTTTCACGAAAATTGATTTATTATGTTCTTAAGATAATTTTATAATACTCAGTAAAAGATACGACTCCCCCAGTACGGTGGAAGTGTCGATTTTTCCTAATTTCCTCAAAACAATTTTTTTTACTTCGTCATTACTATTTAAAAAAAAAATTGCTATTGAAGTGACACTCCCCAAGTCGCATGTTGTTTGGAAAGCCCGCAAAACATGGATATCCGATTTTTCAGAAATTCAGGATGGAAAAGATTAGAGAAGCCGCGGACCAAAAAGTACACTAACAATTGACGAACACTTCTCTCAACAGTCAACTACTAGTACAGTAGTACTACTAGCACTATCCTTGACAGGATAAACCCCAAAACCCCTGAAGAGAAAAGGAAGAAATCATTGTCGTTTGTTTCAACTTCAGTGTCAGAAACTCAAAACTCTAAGCAGAAATGCTTTCCCAACTTTTTTTCCTCGAATTTTGACTTCTCCACCCCAAAAATTGGACCTTTCTATCTTCTACAAGCCAAACCCACTTCTCTTTTTCTCTCCTCCACTCTCCCTAACAAATCGCAGACCCAAAATTTCCCGCCAAAGACCGGGCTTTCGTGTTCTAGTCGCCGCAAATCCAAATGGGTCTGGTGGGTTTTCTTGGCAGAGTCTGTCCCGGTCGCTTCGGCAGGGCTCGGTCCGCTTCTGGTCCAATTTGGGAGAGTCGGTGAAGAAGGAGCCTGGGTTTGATTTGGAAGAGGCCAATGGGTGGGTGACTGAGTTCGCGGGGCGAGTCAGAGAAGGGGTGAAGGCGAGTGAGAGCGAGTTGGAACGGTTCAGGATTGATGTGTTGGCCGAGTTCGTCAATTGGAATAAGTGGCAGCATTGGAAGGTATATTTTTGGTTGTTAAGGTTTATGTTTGGTTGGTGAGAAAGTGTGGGAATAGCGAAGGTTGATGAAGGTTCAAAGTTTCAGTATTTGTTTTGCTCTTTTGGAGGTTTTGGTTTTGAAAGTGCAGAGATTTTAATTTTCTGAGTATTACTTGGGTTGGCCGCAGAGGAATTTATTGCTTTGCTCATTTAGATTTATGTCTATGATGTTGATCAAGGAAATTTTATTATGAAAGTTTTAAGCCAAGGGGTGAGGTTGTGAAGGACCTACATTGTTGAGTTAAGACCAAATACGGTGTTGCTTTTCTATTTATCTGTCTTTTATGTGTGTGTTGCTTTTCTATATATACATATACATATACGTATATATATATATAATTTTAGGTTTATTTTTCCCTCTTAAAATTTTATTACTGATGAAGCGCATTGCCATTTTTTATTCCTAGGATGTAAAGTCATGGGATTCCAAACGAATTGCGGCCTTGGTTCTCTATATCTTTGTTGCCGCGATTTCTTCCCGAGGAATATACTTAGCGATTCGAGCTCCTTACCTAAATCGCCAAAGAAAAGAGTTGACCGAAGCTTATATGGAAGCATTGATTCCTGAGCCTTCTCCTACTAACATAAGAAGGCAAGTCATTATTCATTTTTCTCATTCTTTTGTTTCAATTTTAGCTTTCTAGATCATTTCTTATTCTTTTAAAAGGACTCAGGTTTTTGGTTACTTTACTTCTCCAGAGTTTGCATTTACCATTTTGAAACATCTCGTTGTTCCTATGAATGCAGGTTTAAGAAGAGTATCTGAAGGAAAACAACACCTAAAGGCTTGAAAATGAAGAAGTTTGTTGAACGACCTGAGGGGACAATCATTCGCGATAGTTCCTTTGTGGGTGAGGACGCATGGGATGATGATTCAGAGCTGCCTCAGGAAAACATGAAGCAAATTATTGATGGCGACACAAAATTAAAACCAGAAGAAAAGAAAGAGCTTGAGGAAGAATTGGGAATTTCAGGTTTGTTTGGATATGCACTGCATGCATAATATAATGTCTCTTTTGGCGTAAGTTTTTGCATTACATATAATGCATATTATCGCTATAGTTCTCTCTCTCTCTCTCTCTCTCTCTCTCTCTTCCCTCTGCAACTAGAGACAGGCTATTTGGCACTTGCATCAAGGACCCTGAGCTTCTTCGTGCTTCTGTTTTAAGTTAATGCTAGGGGATTTGGGATCAAATTCTATTTCAAATAGTGTAGAGAGTAGACCGAAAATATACTACCCGTGCATTTGTAAACTATTTAAGTGACCCACTAATTGAGATGTTTGTGAATTACAGTTCTGTCATACATATTTCTTTCCATGTACATTTCCTCAACTCTGTCTTACAATTTACTGTGAATACATAGATTTTTGGATTGATAAGTAACTTTTACACATAGTTATAGTCTAAGTTATCTATGCATCATTTTACCATGAATCTAGAGGTTGCAAACATAACTGCAACTAAATCATAATTACCATCAATAAATCATCTCAGAGGTATTACGGTAGTTTTCTCAAAATCGCTTCTTTGTAGATTTAATTCATATCTAGAAGCTGTTCTTTTATTTATTTTTTGTCTTTGCTTTGCAGGTGAAATTCGGAAAGGTGGAGGAACGTGGCGTGAAAGACTTCAAAAGTGGAATGAGATCATTGAAAAGGAAAAGTTAACTGAACAAGTAGATTCCAAAAATGCTAAATATGTAGTTGAATTTGACATGAAAGAGGTTGAAAACAGTCTCCGTAAAGATGTTGTGGAAAAGACAACGGAGACACAAGGAACTAAGGCATTATGGATTTCTAAAAGATGGTGGCTTTATCGTCCAAAACTTCCTTATACTTATTTTCTTCAAAAACTTGATAGCTCTGAGGTAAGTGGTTGCACGTCTGTGATGTTATAGTTTTCTCCTTCTGGTATGCTCACTGATTTTTTGCTTCCTGCTATTTCTTGATTTTGAGTTTGTTTTGTGTGTGCATCTGCTTGTTTAAGAAAAGAATTTATGGCAGTATTAATGGTATATTTGTTAATTTTTTGTTTAAAACATCTATTTAGGCTGTACATTTGCAAATTGGTGATTTTACATGTAAAAGTACTTGGTATGCAATTTCTGACGCAAAGTGGTTCTTTTGAACAGGTTGCTGCTGTTGTATTTACCGAGGATCTGAAGAGAGTACATGCTATAATGAAAGAAGGTTTTCCACTAGAATATATTGTAAGTTGAAGGGAACAAAGCTTCATAAATGAAAACGAATTTGCAGATATGATTTCTGAAGTATCAAATCCAAATTCTCTCTTCGACATTTAAATGGTTAATACCATTTTATTTCTTCTTTGTTAGGTTGATGTTCCCCTAGATCCATACTTGTTTGAGACTATCTCAGGTTCAGGTGTTGAAGTAGACCTTCTTCAGAAGCGTCAGGCCGATTAGTTATTGAAAGTTGTGATTGCATTAGCGCTAGGAATTCTTATTCTCTGGTTGTTAAGGGAATCCACGATGCTTATGGTCATCACTAACAAGCTTTTTCTTTACAAGAAGTATAATCAACTTTCTGATATGGCTTATGCGGAAAATTTCATCTTGGTAATTTTTTTCTCAAATTACTTTTTATTTACAGAGTTTAGTTAGATTTTGAGTTCTCATTTTGTTCACTATTCATTCAGCCAGTTGGAGATGTTGGTGAGACAAAATCGATGCACAAGGAAGTAGTATTAGGAGGTGATGTTTGGGATCTTCTTGATGAGCTCATGATTTATATGGGAAACCCAATGCAGTAATATGAAAGACGCGTGCAATTTGTCCGGGTAATTGTTTATTTATTTATTTATATTTAATTATCTTTATGATAGATGGAGGTAAGGGGATGAGGTTAGAACTTGAGAATGTAACGTGACTAAGTAAATGTGAGTAACAGGGCGTTCTTCGCTCTGGGCCTCCTGGAACGGGAAAGACAGTTTTGCAAGGACGCTAGCAAAAGAAAGTGGGCTGCCATTTGTTTTTGCTTCTGGTGCTGAGTTCACAGATAGTGAAAAAAGTAGTGCTGCTCGAATCAATGAAATGTTTTCCATTGCAAGGAGAAATGTAAGCATTCTTCTATTTTCCTGGTGTTTTTCATTTTTTTTTTTTTTACTTATTATGTGCTTTAGGAGCTTTTACCAAGCACAGAAATCGAGCAGTTCCCAACTGAAATTAGTGAATTTACTCAACGAGGAAGCCCTATTAAATCCATCTGCACTCTCTGTTCATATTCTTTTTATTTATTTACCCAATTTTCTCACTAATATAATCATCATTTGTGACCCTCTGTGGCCTCTGATGGCTCCTGCTTTTGTGTTTGTGGATGAAATTGGTGCAATTGCTGGAAGGCATGCAATAAAGGATCCCAGAAGAAGGGAAACATTTGAGGCTTTGATAGCACAGCTTGATGGAGAGTAAGTTATTCAGCCAGAAAGAAAATGTATCTATTAGTTTTTTAAGTGGACAAGATTCTAAAGGCAATGGAGTTTCAAAAGAATTCAGTTATTCATTAAGCAGCTTCATTGTTTTCTTTAATATAATGTTTGATGTTTATTTTTACTAGAAATCCTTTTAGTTGGTCTTTATGAGTTCTGGTGATAGACACAATATCCGGTCATTTTTATATTGCCAACGTATAAGTTATGAAGGAATATGTATGGGTTCTGGATAGTGAGTTTCTTTTCTTTAACCTATGAAGTAATGAAAAACATGTAACTAGATTAATTTTGGGTTAATAAGGGTCGTTAGATTTCTTGCACTTATCTATTATATATAAAAAACCTAATTTTGGACGCCTGGTAAACAACAGAAGTTTTATATGCAAAGAACATAATTTTTCCTGAGTTCTTTTGTGAAAAAGCTGTTGCTGATTTCTTCATATTTATGCTTGGTCATGTTTAGGAAGGAAAAAATTGGTGTTGATCGATTTTCCCTTAGACAAGCGGTGATATTTATGTTTGCAACCAAAAGGCCTGATGAGTTGGACCTTGAATTTGTTCATGTAGGACGGATTGACCGTCGGTTGTACATCGGTATGCCTGACTCAAAGCAACGAGTTGAAATTTTCGGTGTGCATAGTGCATGAAAACAGCTTGCAGACTATGTAGATTTTGGAAAAGTAAGCTTTGGTTCTTTTTCAGTTTGTTATACTGGTGCTTATTTGATGCTCGTGCTTGATGAAGTAAATACAATCTGGCTTTTGGCTTTGTACTTTTTTGGACTCCACAGCTTGTCTTCTGTACAGTTGGATTTTCCGTTGCAGATATCCGGAATCTTGTCAATGAAGCAGCAATTATGTCGGTAAGTCAAACGGATGTCAAGACCTTCAGCTTTAGGTTTGTTTGTAAGATACAGTGCATGAAACTATCTACAAGATGTCATTGCAACAATATTTCCATAGGTGCCACTAGGTCTATGTTGAAACGTGATGTTATATTTCTCGATTAACTACAAGCACTTTTACTGTAGTCAATTCTTAAATTTTAGGCAGTTTACTGTTACTTCAATTCTTACACACAATTAGCAGAAATGATTCTTTTCAGGGCTTTTAAAATTTGTGATTTTCTCTGAATCCTGAAGTTATTTTTATCATATTTTAGCGTTTGTTTCTAGTTAAATTGCATACAACTTAATATTGCAGGTGAGAAAAGGACATTCCAAAGTTCACCAGCAAGATGTTGTTGACGTATTAGACAAACAATTGCTGGGAGGTATGGGCGTACTTCTCGCCGAAGAAGAGCAACGGAAATGTGAAGATAGTGTATGTCTCTCCCCATTGTCCTTTTGGTGATTTCTATGAAAGTAACAATTGTAAATATTACTTTAATCATTGGGTGCTTATAATTAAATAACAGGTATCTTTCGAGAAGAAAAAGCTGTTGGCTGTGCGTGAAGCTAGTCATATAGAGTTAGCTCATTTGTTTCCACAGTTTGATTGGCGTGCATTCTCTCAGCTTCTGCCTGATGGGAAGGTAAATCTTCTGGCAGTAGAAAGGGATTTTCGGTGTATGCTACTAAAAATTGTAAAAAGATGCTTTTCTTAGGGGTCTTTCCTTTTCAATATGCATAGGAAACTGCGATTTCTGTGTTCTATCCCCGAGAAAATATGGTAGACCAAGGTTACACAACATTTGGGTACATGAAGATGCGAATGGTGGTTGCACATGGTGGTCGTTGCGCTGAGCGTGTTGTATATGGCGATGATATAACCGATGGAGGAAGGGATGATCTTGAAAAGATGACCAAGGTAATTGCAGGTTTCTTTTATGATGTGGTTTTAGAGAATCTGTTTCTATTGAAGAAAGAATATTGTATATAACTGCAAAGCTGTTTTTTGGAGTGTTTTTAACATAAGCCAAGTTGATCTCTTCAGATTGCCCGAGAGATGGTTATCAGCCCTCAAAATCGGAGGTTGGGACTTCTTCCTTTAACGAAAAGAATTGGATTAGTGGATTGACCAGATAATCCTGATGGAGAGTTGATAAGATACAGAGTAATCTCTCTCCCCATTTAAGAGTTGGCTATTATTAACACGCTTCATATCATTTAACTCTTTTATTTGACATTTAACTCAGTCTAATGTTCTTATTATCATTTTTCCTCGTAGTGGGAAGACCCACGTGTGATTCCCACGAATATGACGCCTGAAGTATCCGAGCTATTTACTCGAGAATTGACACGGGTAAAATAGTTTTCTTTCGTATTATTTTTTTGCTTCACTAAAAGGATAATGAGTAGATGTTTTGCATTTGTACGATCGAAAAAGGAAAAACAACATGCAAGACGTTATTTCCTATAACGAGGGATGCTCTTTATGTTTCTCAGTACTTTTCTAGTTACTTGATCTGTTAAGACACCAGTCCACAATTTTATGATTTTTGGTTTGATGAGATGGATGAGATCTTCTGAAACGTGATATTGGTTGCAGTATATTGAAGAAACAGAAGAGCTTGCAATGAATGCTGTGAGGAACAATAGACACATACTGGACGTGATGACCATGGAACTATTGGAGAAGTCGAGGATAACGGGAGTGGTAAGCTATCACCTCGTTCTTATTTCAGTTTCATTTATTGTATTTACTTCTATTTTAGAACAACTTTTATGTTGTTTTGAAAAGCCCAAGTTCTCATCTATGATTCTAGGCAGTTGTAATTATCACCCTTCTGATACCAAATTTTTATGTAATAGGGGTCGAAAACTTGTGTAGTTTTAAACGTTTTGTAACTAACTTGGATTTACCTTTCATAGGAGGTTGAAGAGAAAATGAAGGATCTTTCTCCAGTTATGTTTGAAGATTATGTAAAGCCGTTCCAGATGAACTTAGACGAGGTAAATTCATTTTTACTTCTGACCAGTAATGAGAACATTATTGCTAGTTTCATTATTAAACTTGGGAAAGAGTTTTTCTAACCTTAGACATGTGCCAAATTGCTTGTTAGGAGGGACCATTGCTGCATAATAATCGGTTGCGATATCAATCAGTGGACATTTATCCCGCACCATTGCACAGATGTTAAGTGCTTCTAGATAGAAATCGCAGGATGTCGGTTGTTACATAAAAATGCGACGCTTAAGTTATTGCTATCCAACGTTTCAGGAACTGCTCTATGGACAAAAACAAGTGGCTATGATGTAACGTTCATGTCATTTGGAGCAAAATTTTCTGAAAATACTGGAGCCTATTCAAAGCCAAGAAGTCTGGACATCTTTTGCTGCAGAGCAGTTGGCAAATTTTGAAACTAACGCGGATGCTGGTTGACAAAGTTTATTTTTGTTGGAGTTCCTCAGGCCTAAGCATTGCTAAGCGGAATGTCGACTCGGTCATTCATCATACAAAACCTTGGAGTGTTCTTTGTGGCTGAAAGGCTTTATGTAAACAATGCTTTTTATAATAACTTCAGATGAGGCTTGATGATGCTTCTTCCCATTTTCGTTTTCCATCGATAATTATTCAATAATCTTTGCAATTGATAATAAAGTTTTCTGGTTAAGAAAAGGGGTCATTCTGAATTTCTGACTACTGTTGTCTTAAGTATTACAAACAACATACAGGATATATATATCAAAAATCTTGTGAGGCAATAAACTTAGCATTTACACATCAACTCCTTTCTTGAAATACTTATGGTAGCTATTTGGCTACCTAAGTTCGCAGCATTGGAGTTTGAGGCAATACCCACAAATAATGACTACTATACTATGTGCTTATATCTTGCTTCTTGGGATTCCTACTGGTGTATCCCTAGACCTCTTTTCAACTGATCTCGAAAGCTGCTTAACTTCGTCTTTTGGTAGATGGCGAGGGCGGCTCAGCCAGAGTCCTCCGTCAACTACCATAACAGTTCCATTGATGTATTTGCCTGCATGGTTCACAAACCCCAACAAATAAATGATTAAATAAGTAAATTACCAAATTACCAATCCTGCGATACCTTATTGTATTATTTCCTCTTAAGAGGAATAAATCACAAAAATACTTTTTACCCTTACAAAATTTAGCTAATAAGGATAAGCAGGAGACATTTAGAATTTAAGCTATAAGGATTCCTATTATTGTGGTAAAACACTGCTTCATAAAAGGTAAATAAAAACTACAACAGGAGTAAATTATGAGCTTTCTTATTCCTTTTGTTTCCTTTCCAAAACCTTTCCCCTTCCCATTACATTCCATTACAAGTTGGTAAACATGCCCTTTATATTCAATCCTTACTTTGCATTAGTGATTGAAGCTACTAACCTGCATCTGAAGCGAGATAGAGAGCAGCCATTGCAATGTCCCACTTCTCTCCTAACTTGTACAAGGGCATGTAGTCCTTAGCTTTGCTATTAATCTCCTGAGGTGCAAGTTTGCTCATTCCAGGAGTATCACCGATAGGACCAGGTGCTATTCCATTGACCCTAATATCATAGTCAGTCCCCCACTCCAACGCCAAGTTCCTCGTTGTGGCATCAACAGCCGCCTGCAGTAACAAGAAATTTAAAAAACAAAATTCAACACCAAAAATGGATTTACAGCACATCTCAAAATGTCTAATCCAACCTTGGCCGCTGACACATGAATTTGATACCAAGCAGCTGTATAATGTAAGGTAGCAGTGATGTTTAGTATTACTCCACCACCACCAGATGAGCTCCTTCCTGGCCCTCCTTTCTTCAGATACTTGAATGCCTCATGGCACATTGTGAACGTACCAACAGCATCAATATCCAGAACTACAAGTAATACATGAAATTTAATTGCAATTTAACAATAAGAAGTGTGTTCTAAAGGTTCAACAGCCATCAACTAAACAGAAAAGAAATAGTTTTCCCAACTCTCAAGCAATCGAGTTTATAATTATAGAATAAAAAAAATAATGATCAATGTAAAAATAAAAAAAAAAACTAGAAGTTGGAGTTCTTTCATTGTGTGACGTTCAATTCCAATTTTAAGTTTTGATGGTAATACTATAATTTCTCTCATAAAAAAAAAAAAATGACTTCTCTAGTTCTTAACGTAATGCAGTTTCTCATACTTTCACGGATTAATAATCTACTCCAAAAATAATAATAATAATAATAATAATAATAATAATCATAATAATAATAAAAAGAGTATACCAATCAGTAGGTAAGTCACAAATAGAGACGAAAAGAAAATATATATGATGTCAACATTTACAACGCCCAACCTGTTCGAAAACCATTAGGGGACAAATCCTCTGGTGAAACAAGAAAATTCCCAGCTGCAGCATTCACAAGAATGTCAAGCCTACCAAAATGCTGAAAAGTCGATTCCACTACTCTCTTCGCATCTTCCGGCTTTCGGACATCGCCCTGGAACCCAACAGCCTAAAACGAAAAAAATAAATAAATGAGGATGAAAGGAGATAAAATTACCAATTAAATCCTTTATTGATAATGTAAACATTAGACTTTAAACAAATGTGTAAAAGCAAATAAACCCAATTGAAATAGTCCATCTATAAAGTGGTCTTAATTAGATTGAAGCACGGAACCGCTATGATCAGCTCCAAAAATTCAAAGCAAAACACAATCTTTGTTCCTAAAATTAAAATTATGATTCCTAAAAGATGTTCTCTGCAAAAATAATTCGAAAAGAAAAAAGCGAACAACATTTCCTAGTAATAAAGCTCTTAAATTTACAAGCAGAAAATATTCTTCTCATGTGATCATAAATTGAATACTCTCTGATGTGCCGATCACGTTTATTATCTCAAATAGGCACGCAATAAAATCACTAAAAGCGACCAAATTTGGTTTCTTTCTCGTCAACCAGCCAAAACATGAAACATAATATATATATATATATATATTGGTTTCTTTCTTTCCATTTCTTTCTCGTCAACCAAACAAAACAGAAACATATACATAAGAATACTACCGGAATTCCAAGAGAGCGAAGAGAATCAACGGCGGAGTCGATGATATGCTTGCGTCGACCCATGACAGCGACAGAAGCTCCATGTTTGCCGAACTCCCTCGAAATCTCGAGCCCGATTCCCGATGCGCCTCCCGTAATCAGTGCCACCTTCCCCTTCACTATATCGGCCCTGAACGGCGACTCCATTCTCTCTCTCTCTAGCTTTCTCTCTCTCTAAAATTCCGCTTTCTTTCCTTGCAATTGCCAAAACTCTTGGGACGCTTTCGTTCTCTCTTTCTTGACCTTTTTTTTTTACCCTACGTCTTCGTTTTGTGTCGTGTCGTCAACGCGCGTGCGTCACCGCTCACTTAGCGGGAAATGAAATCGTGGTTTACGATTGGGCAGGGAATTTTTTTTGAAATTTCATTTTTTGACCTTGGGGACTGATGATCGTTCTATTTTGGTCTTTAAAATTTAAAAAACACAAAATCAACTCTCGAATATTCATTTATTTGTGACATTAATAGTTTTTTTTCTTCTAAATGTTAAATTTCTAATGAACCATGCACGTGGGATGCACATGATACGTAGACAACAAGATAAATCACACAAATAAAGCTCCTCTTTCACCGGAATATCAAAATTTGGAAAAACCTCAAAAAAATTTTAAATTTGGGCTTTTCATGTAGTTTCACAATTAATCACAAGCAATTTTTGCCTTCAATGGCTTGTTACCTGTATGTCACGTACAATTTACATGCACAAATGTGACAAATTATCAAAAATTTAAAAGGGTGTTTGGGTCTAGTTAATACTAATTTGTTATAATCAACGAATAGTATAAAACTCTCAAAAGTTATAGTAAAGAAACAAAAATTTGTTGCAAAATAAAGCTCTCACATGTTATAATATTTTTAACTAATTCGTTCTAATTAATGCTCCAAACATCCTATAAAATTAAGGAGATGGAAAGACTACTGGTATCATAAATTGAAATTTCGAAAGTCAAGTTTGTGTTATTTAGAGTGTTAGAAACCAAAATAGAATGACCTTAATTTCTCAAGGGTCAAAAACGAAAATAACTCTTCTTTTCCTAAAAAGAAAGACACGGAAATTTTTCTAAGCTCATCTGTTCTGTTACCTTGATTTAAGGGGATATTTTCTACAATAATACTAATAAAAATTGTAAGAGCGTGATTAACACAGGACTTTTATTTGTAACACTGACTCGTTAGTAAATACAAATTTCATGTATATATATTATTGAAATTATTTTTAATTAATCTTGCAATCGTTATATAAGTGATGACACTAATTGTAATATTTATTACAAGAAAATACGAAATTACTCCTTTACGAACATAACACAATACTCATATAGCAAATCTAATTGATATGTAATTTTGCTATTGAATAAAAATAAATCTGACCAATTGATTTTCTCACAAACACAACTCTCAGGAGATGATTTACAATATGGCACATTTTTAATTTTGATTGCGCACATAGCCTAAATATTGTATAAATCTTGGATAACATATTGATATTAAAGAAATTGATCATTGAAAAGAAGGTTTTAGATTTTTCTAATCATGCTTAAATAGTTTGTTCCAATAGTAATGGGCCTTTTTGGTTTCCCAAAAACTTCTGGCCCATTACTACATTGGGCCCGCTCTTCACAAACCCATACAGTTTCGGCCCAGAATTCCTTGCAAGTCTTCCTAAACCCAAACAAAAAATTTCCTGGGAAAATAATTTTGCGGCAGAAAACAAACAGGGACGCAGATTGAAGAAAAAGGAAATTTGTGAACTATATCCCAAGTAGCCCTTGAACTTCTCAATCCACCAAATCTAAATGGAAGAAGGAGAAGAAATCACCATCGACAAAAGCTTCCCTCTGTTCTCCAAACCCTCCAAAAACCCTAAACCCCTCTCAAAACCCAACTTCCTTGACCCCCTGGCCTGCGCCGCCGACAACGATGATGGAGAACCGAAAATGGAAAAAGCGACGGGCGTATCGTCGGCGGCGACGTTCAAGGAGCTAGGGCTGGCGGAGTGGGGCGTACGGACGTGCAAGGAGCTGGGGATGAAGCGGCCAACGGCGGTCCAGGCACACTGCATCCCGAAGATTCTGGCGGGCCGGGACGTGCTGGGCCTGGCCCAGACCGGGAGCGGCAAGACGGCGGCGTTCGCGCTGCCGATCCTCCAGCGGCTGGCGGAGGACCCGTTCGGCGTGTTCGCGCTGGTGGTGACGCCGACGAGGGAGCTGGCGTACCAGTTGGCCGAGCAGTTTAGGGCTTTGGGATCGTGTATATATTTGAAGTGTTCTGTGATTGTTGGAGGAATGGATATGCTTTCGCAGACCAAGAGCTTGATGGCGAGGCCTCATGTCGTGATCGCCACTCCAGGGAGAATCAAGGTCTTGCTTGAAGAGAATCCTGATATTCCTCCACTTTTCGTAAAGACCAAGGTGAGGTTTTCCAGTTTTTGGTTTTTCATTTTTAGGAAAAGATTGTAGCTGTGTAAGGAGAAGCTGTAATGGAGTTAGATTTTTGTAGTTCTTAGTATAAAAAATGCTTTTTTTTTGTTGGTATTTATTTTCCCTCCGTTTTTATTTCGTTTCTGAAATTGGAAATCTTGTAGCTTTGTGTGTAGTAGCACTGATGTTGTAGGATATGCAGATTGAACTAGGCTAATCCTTTATTTGAATGCTTTTTTCTTTAGCTCTCTCAATTTTTTTTTCTCCCTGAGGTGGTAAACTATTTTCTTTTTTTTGTATTGTTTTTCATAAACTCCTTGTTTACCTTATAGTTTAATATGTTCGCTTTAGTTTCTGTTGATCAATGTTGTGTTTTGAAGTGTAGTTAGTGTACCGTAGAATATGCATGTTGAACCTGTAATGAAGTTGGGTTGTTGAAGCCCTTTATTGGAATGCTTTTCTTGGAATTTAGTTTCTACCCGGACTCCATTATTGCTGTTGCCGTTGCTGTTGTTCTTTTTTATTTTTATTCTTTTT
This sequence comes from Artocarpus hirsutus, assembly GCA_946598075.1. Classification (NCBI taxonomy): domain Eukaryota; kingdom Viridiplantae; phylum Streptophyta; class Magnoliopsida; order Rosales; family Moraceae; genus Artocarpus; species Artocarpus hirsutus. The sequence goes on along the minus strand of CAMOHE010056260.1, from coordinate 87,976 downwards.
TAACTCTTTAAGGGTTTTTCTTTTCATATTTCCATGATTGCGTTGTGTATAGTTGCTTAATGTTTGCTTGAGTTTCTGGTTTCGTTGAGTTGAATAGAGACGTGGCTGTTGGTTTTACGAGTTAGTGTAGAATATGCATGTTAAACCTGTAATGGAGTTGGGTTTTTGAAATCCTTGATTTGTCTTAGAATCTAGTTTCTCTACATTAACATTTTTCTTTTGGCTGTAAGTTTTCCTTTTTATAGTTTTCCATGTTCTTATTTTGTGCACTTCCTTTATGTTCTTTTCAGTTTCTAGTTTTGGATGAAGCAGATAGAGTTTTGGATGTTGGGTTTGAAGAGGAGTTGAAAGTAGTGTTTCAGTGCTTACCGAAAAATCGGCAAACTTTGTTGTTTTCTGCAACAATGACAAGTGACCTTCAGACGCTGCTGGAGCTTTCTGCAAATAAGGCATACTTTTATGAGGCATATGAAGGGTTCAAGACAGTTGAAACTCTTAAGCAGCAGTATCTTCTTGTACCCAAAGATGTGAAGGATGTTTATTTGGTACACACTTTGTCTAAGATGGAGGACATGGGTATTCGTTCTGCCATGATATTTGTCTCAACTTGCAGGTACTTTTTGAGTTTTAAGCTGGAGAGTCTGCATTCTTTGATATTTCTCTGTTTTTGCTTCTAAAATCCATGGATATAGTGACCTAAGTATTGACGCCTCTTGTTGTTTGTCCTTGCTGCCATGTCGATCCTTACTCTGCGTGTGGTCCGTATGTTTGTCTTCATATTATGGGTGTTATGCATTTTATTCCACATATTAACTGTAGAGACCTGATCACTTGTGGTTTGGTGTTCTCTAATTGCTTAAGAGAAATTAGGGTTTCTTAGAAGTGGGATAATATGTTTATTTCCTTCTTTGTGATGTGGATGCAGAAGTTGTCACCTTTTGAGTTTGTTACTGGAAGAGCTGGATCAGAAAGTCGCGGCATTGCATTCATTCAATTCTCAGTCTCTAAGGCTGTCTGCATTGCATCGCTTCAAATCTGGCCAGGTTTCCATATTGCTCGCTACTGATGTTGCCAGTCGTGGTTTGGATATTCCAACAGTTGATCTTGTCATCAATTATGATATTCCAAGGTCTTTATTTGAGCAATCTTTACATTGCTAGAGTTCTGCCAACTTGCAGTTGATGCAAAATTTAACGGCCACTTTGCTGCAGGTTTCCAAGAGATTATGTTCATCGTGTGGGACGTACCGCAAGAGCAGGTAGAGGAGGGTTAGCTGTCAGCTTTGTTTCCCAGGTCAGTATTTTATGAGTGATATGCAAAATGTAAGAACGGTAGATTTAATGTATGTGTGTCGATGTATATCTATTGCTTATGCCGGGGACATGCATTTTGCAGAATGACATAGACCTTATTCGTGAAATAGAAGCTGTTCTTGGAAAACAATTGGATAAGTTTGAGTGCAAAGAGAATGAGGTGCTATCTGACATCAGAAAGGTAAGATATGAAAGGAAATAATTGATCCCTGTTTCTCTAGACTTCCTTCCCCAACTGCTAATTTTAGAACTTCTATGCTTTCATGCATATTTGTTCCTCTTCTTTAGTCAGTGCCATAAATGGTGAATACGTGCGGGCATCTGCAATAATTCCCTTATATTGAAAGGGATTTTGGCTGGAGAATGCTGATCCTTATGTAGTTAACTTTATGATGCATTGAACAATCAATCCTTCGAGAACTTTATTCTATGTCTATGGTGCCACTGCCATCTCGCTGTGCTTTTAGAAAAGTTTGTGCTTTTACATGGTCTTGTTCAGTAGATCTGCTAAACTATTCCCCACTTGTCCCTCAAGGGCTTAAAGTTCTAAAGACGTGTATAAAACGATTTTTTTCGTCGATTCAGATTGGTGGCTTTTTAAATCTGAGCATCTGCATTCTGCTGCACATCTGCTCCTATTGGATGTAAAAGGGACACATATCTCACTTTGCTTGTGTATTTGTACCTTGATACGCAGGTTTACAGTGCTAGACGCGTGGCAATAATGAAGATGAGGGATGATGGTTTCGAGGAGAGAGCCAAAGACAGAAAAAAGCAGAAACTAAAGACTCTAGCAGAGAAAGGATTATTGAATAAGAGAAGTAAAAAGAGGAAAAGAGAGAAAACCGGCTGAATCATAGGATGATCCACTGTTATTGTAAAAGGCCTTTTCATCAGTAGAAATATTCTTTTTAACTTATCCCAAGAGAACTAAAAAGGTGTTACAAGGTTTTGTCTTTGTTTTTCAAAACGGCAAAAACTAATTGTATTGATAACATTGTTCATGAAAGGAACGTCTGATTTTTTCCCCAATTTTGAGCTTAACAAGATCATCTTTGTGATAGCTGTTTCTCTTTTAATCTTTTGTTTTCTTTCTGCTGTCTGTTTATAGTTGTGAAAGCTTATCCAGTCGCAGCCTTTATGCCATTTAGAATGATGCTTAAGAAGGGCGTTGTCTTGTTTATGCTCATTGACAATTTTTTTTTTTTTTTATAAACTACTTTGAATTTTAAGAGTTTTACGCAAAATACATACATATGTGTGTGTGTGTGTGTAATATGAAATTAAGTATATGCAGAATATGGAGGCGTCAGAGATTTGGATGCATAAACAAACGTATAACCAATAGCAAACATCAATTTTTTTGCTTTGGTTAATGAGCAAACATCAGAGATGAGATGCCGTCAAAGCTGAAAATTCAGAAAGAAAAAACGGGGGGAAAAAGTTCTTTTTTTGTTTTTGTTTTGTTTTGTTTTTTTTGGTTTTTTTGGTTTTTTCTTTTTTTCAAAGATAGATGTCGGCAACGCAACAATCATTTGTGATGCCATCAAAGTAGCAATCTATTCTAAGACCGATTAATTGCTATCCGACCCACGAAAAAGAGTTAAAGACAGATGGTAAACGGCCAAGAAAAAGATCATGCAACAACCCATGAGAAATTTGAAACGAAAGCAATGCAAGCCCATAAATGATACAATCACCTCTCGCACTCGAGAATGCCATAACTCACTAGAGATTTTCTATCACAAATTTGCAACTCCAACTAATGCTAAAGCTACCAATTCACTACAAATTAAAGACAGAACTAAAACCCATCTCTAACAAGGAGGAAACATGCTCAGGAACCAGTCACAACACCCCACAGCACAGTCAAGTGTCGGCTTGCTGCTGCTGGTGCTGGTGCTGCTGTTGAGGCTGTGCCTGCGGCCACGGCACAAATGCCATCGATGGTCTTGGCTGTTGGGCTGCATACATCGCTGCTTGATCTACTGGCTTCCCCATGATCATCCCAGTAGGTCCCACAGGATGCTGTGGTGGCACGTAGTAGTAGGGCATGTCAGCAGGCGAACCCACAACCGGAAGGTTAGCCTTGGTGACACCAAGTCCTTCCTCTTTCAACTCATCTCTAGGGATAATGTCGACTAAAAAGTCAAAGACATCAGTTCTCGAAATGGCAGCTGCGATATCATTCTTTTGTAGCGTCCTCCTCTTGTTTTCCTCAGTGTGAATCCATGAGCGCAAAGTCAGCTCCAAGATGAACATTTCGCATGCCTTTGCAAATATGACTGGAGCCTCAGCTGAGATCATCCTGACGTCCTCATCGGCTTTCATTATCTTCTTGATCCGAGCAAGCGGCAAGCTGTGGTTTTTGAAATCAGTTGTTTGCTCGATTTCTTGCATCTGGTTGGCCCAAAACATCTGAAGCTGCTGCTGCTGCTGTTGTTGCTGCTGGTGGTGGAAGTGCTGGGCTTGTTGGTATGCGAGCTGGTGTGGGGAATTAGAGAAAGAAGCAGGGGCCTGCGTCACTGAAGGGACGGCTGCAGCAGGAGCGCCAGAAGCCACCATCGGAACAGATTGATATGTTGGAGGAGCATATGTCATCTGGCCTGTGCCTGTGCCTGCTACCATACCAACAACTGGCTGCTGCTGCTGCTGTTGTTGCGTCTGTTCTGACTGATCCATTGTTGAATACTGGGGTATATGCCTTTTCTATCCAAACTACACTGTCATTACAATGCCGAGCCACAAAATTTGTCGAAAATAACACCTGCGGATACAAGTACTGAATTAACCTAACCCAGCATTTCTATGCTAAGCGTTAACAATTTTTGTTTGCTACATATATAACAAGTATACATGGTCAGCTTTTCAATATTCTAGCTTCTCTCTCAACCATTCAGTATCTGCCATACACTCTTGTTATTAAGCAGACATTGTTACTTGTCAATGCAAAAACGGTATGTCAGCTAAAATTGAACGTATCTTTTTGCCGTCTAGTGAACTATTACAAACCCATTAACTATAATAACATATATTATCAACAATCATAACATTTTAAGCAACCTATCAAGGAAAGAATTTACACTATGATACACAATCTAGTAGAGTTTTAAATAATTGAGCAAAACAAAAAAAAAAAAAAAAAAAAAAAAATCTGACTCACCAGACAAGATAGGTAAAACAAAAACAGGAAAACAAAATTGTAGAAGATTCAGTTCTTAGGAAGCTTTTACTGTTTTCTAATTGATTTAAACCAAATATGCAAAAGGTAATAGAAGCTTATCACAGCAGAGAAACAGAACAAATATAAGAACAAAGTTAAGTTAAAATCAAATCCCTTATTCCTGAATCAGCCTAATAGAAGGTTGCCACTAGCTTTGAACAAAACAGTAAGCACAGAATAAAAAAATAAAATAAAATTTCTTTCATTTTTCAATGCATGCAATCCATTTTCCAACTATTAACAACTAAAATATAAAAAAAGACCATGTGCATGATTTCACTTTTACTCTTGCATATAAAACCTAATACCCTTTTTGGTTGCTAAGAAAAAGCAGAGAGAACAATTTAAAAAAGATCTAATTTTTACACTTTTGTTATCATAAAACACAACATTTTCTTCCAAAACAGAGAAAAAAATGCTGTCTTTCCCACAACATATTCCAGATGAATTTGAGAAGAAAACAGCCCAAACAAAAGGATCGAACCATGGAAGAGTTGAAATTCCCTGACAAGAGCTTAGAGAGAAATCCTTACCGGAGAAGTTCAGCTGAATATTCTTCACTGGTGGAGAAACCCTAAGAGAGAGAAAGCTAGAGAGAGAAGGAGGGGATTAAAAGGGAGGGAGTGAGGGACAGGGATGGTTTGAAATGTGTTGTTTTAGAGAGAGAGAGAGAGAGCGAGAGAGTTCTGGAGGCCTATACGACGACAAGTGTCGAGCACCGAGAAAGCTGAAACAAAAAGCAGAGATGTTCAATGCGTCCGCGTGGCAAAATTCTACTGGCTTTCTGTTGGAGCAAAGATGTTCACCCAAACGACAAGACGTACGAGGAAAAAGAAAAAGTTTATTTACATTTTTTGCGTATGAAAAATTAGTATTGTCACATTTTGACCCGGAATACTCTAAGATCTGTTTGTTTTGAGTATTATTTAAACTCAACAAACTTAAATTTAAATTTGAGTATCAAAAATCATTTAGATATGTATTTTTTTTTTTGAGAATCTAAATCCTTTGATTATTAAAAATCTAAGTTCTCATTTCCTCTAAACTTTTGATACTTAGATATCTTGAATATAGTGAAAACTAAAATTTTCTTTCATACATTCGAGAAAAAAATCATAACTTGATATATGATTGAGATGATTCTTTTTTTATTGTGTTCATAATGAAGAGAGGAATAAATTAGGTTCTATATTGCATATTTTTTAAGATAATTAACATTAAGATTTTATTAGATTTATTAATAAATCAAAAACTATTTTTACTACCTTTTCAAACATAAATTTCAATTTTATTTCATACTTAGATAAAACGTAAATGCACATCTAAATACAAATTCGGATAACAATTCAAATCACAAACTCAAATTCTAACTCAAATCAAATTACAATTCGAATTTATTTATCAAATGAACGCTTAATTTGACCTTTAAAGTTTTAATCTATTTTAGTTAGAAAAAAAAGATTCAAGATTTGAAAAAACATCAATGAGCTATAAGTTTGAGTTAATCATGTCAATTTTAGCCTTCAATATAAGTAATTTAGGCAGCTTTGTCTCCAAGCAATTGTACATGCATGTTAGGTACATCACATGTGTGTGAATTGTCAGAAATTCATATTTAAAAGATGAAAAGATTGTTGATGTGACATATTGAAACTTTGAAGGCTAGAGTTTTGTTTGGCAAAAAGGTAAGAACTTTTTTTTGGTACAATTTTTCCTCATACAAAATTTAGGCTGAAAAAAGATTCTAATCACGCTCTCAAACTAACACTAAATTTATGTTATTTAAAATGTCATGAGCCAAAATAGGACAACCTAGTTCATCGGAGGCAAAAAAAAAAAGAAAATAATCCCAAAAGAACAAGAAGAAATTGTAGTTACTCTTAGTTTTTTTTGTCCTGATGTTGCCTCTAGCCAGCCATAGCCAAAAGTATTTGTATATATTGTTAAACCTGACTGGCAACTGTTCCATTACTCACAATAAGTAGGCCCCATTAGCAGGTCCTATTGGTGGTGCCCTGCTGCCCATGGGTTGTATAGTACTGCTCATTTGTATATGAACCCTTACGGTTTAATAAAGGTTCAAATGGTGGTTAAATAAATACACAGAAGGGATGCTCACTCTAATTGTTAATGTTACTTTAGTATGAGCTCGACTGTTTGAAATTAAACTATGAGCAATGATTTACATTAATTAAATATAAATTTCTTAAAGAGAAACAAAATTTGAGACAAACTAATAACGTCACTTTATCAAAACTAAAGAATTTAAGTTAAAAAAAAAAGAGAATTTTGAAATATATACATATACATGTATAGATATATGCACACATATTAATAACATTAACAATAGTTTTTTATATAACATGTATCATTGTACTTAATTAGAATAATCTCAAAAGTTTTTGTATCATTTTAATCATGTACCAGACTTAGAGTGCTTAATTTCTTTAAAAAAATTAAGCATATTACGGTTTTTGGCCATTTTAAAAATGACCCAACTTTTATTTCCTAGACAAATGGATAAAATTTTGAAACTTAGAGAAATGGTTATTCTTTTAACAACTATTAACCTGGTGATAAACCATAGTAAATCAATATTGAAGATTTGTTATTAATTTATTTATAATTTATGATTGATAAATCAGTAAATTATGGTGTGTATAAGTTAATTGCTAATTCATATTAATTTATTACAGGTTTACCGTCAAATTAATAAGTTATAAACGACAAAGCAGTACATTATTAATTAATATTAGTACATAATAATTAACATTAGCAAATTACTAATTAACATTAGTATATCATTAATTAATCATCTAAAAATGGTCATTTTTTCTAATCTTACAAAACCTCAACCATTTGTTAAAAAAAACCCTAAAAAGGGGTTTTTTTGGGAACAATCAATATATAGGTATAATTTTCCAAACGTTCTGATCTGCTTGGTGTGGGGGGCAAGAATTGCTTTCAACATGTCACATGACAAAAGGGTCTCATTTATTTGTGTTGTATGGACCATTGTTTATATTTGGCTCTTTATGAACGATTAGTCCTAGAAGTGACTTTAAAATAATAATAATGATAATAATAGTAGTAGTAACAATAATAGCAGTTGTAGTAGGACAGGTCCTAGAAGTGACACCAAGACAATAATGGTAATAATGATAATAATAACAATTATTATTTTTATTATTGTAGCAGTAGTAGAAGACTACTCAGATAAGAAAACATATCATTCAGAATTGCTGAATCACCTGCGATACGTAAGAATTTTTAACTAAAATTTTGATTAATATGTTGGTTCACTATGTAATTAGATTAACTAACTCGCAAGCGTTAAATTATACTTGTCTAATTCATTCACTTTTTGCATTAATGCTCAGACAAGATGGCCATATCAACTCTCGTTCCAACTAATTGGAATAATCACCAACTTCCAACTATAGCCACCTAATTTATGACTTCGGAAAAAGAAATTTGACAATTGAGACAAAAAAAGAAAATACTATTTCCCCCTATTCCCCAATATAAACCCAACACCAAATGTTTATATTGGGGAAAAAAAAAAAAGAAAAAGGGTCCTTCACTTCATTCAAAGTTCAATTCTATGATCTAAACAAATTCCCCTAATTAAAACAAGAGATATATACTGGATTGCCTTCTACAATTGGGTCTTGAAATATGAACAGTAAAGCAATAATGGGCTTGGAGAGACATGGTTAGAGTCCGTACATTTGTGATTTTGAATGTTGTGGGTTGAAGCAGATAATTTAAGAGGAGGGGGAGCCTTCAGAGGTTTAGTTTGACAATTTACTTAGAATTTTAAGTTTTAATTTGTTAAAGCGTAAAACTTTTATATGTTATAGTAAAAAGTAAAAGTTTGCTTTAATATAAAACTCTCACATACTATAGTACTTAAGTTTCAACTTTAAGTTTTAATTTGGTTTCTAAGTACTCTTAAAATTAGTTTCTACAAGAATTTAAAAATCACATCAAGATTCAAAACCATTTCAACAAATACGTCGAATGTTCCACAGTTTAAACCAAACTTGCGGTCACATGAACCCACTTAAAGTTGGAATATTTTTGTGTAAGAAAGCAAACTAAGCTCGTAAAAACATCATAAATAATTAAAAAAAAAAATTAGTCAAATTTGGGTGTGCAAGGCATAGGCCACCTGCTATGTCTCATTGCTTGTTGGCTGACCAAAGTGAGGATAACTTGTGACAAACGCATAAAACCAATACAATTACAAATATGCGATTTCACCGACGTTGATGTACTGTTGAGATTACCGGCAAAATCTGTTTTTCTTCAAAGCTGGCTTTTTTTTTTTTTTTTTGGCATTAATTGTAAGATTCTCAGGTTTAACTTTCTCAAATAAAGTACTACAAGAAATTCTTAATCTTTCTATATCTGGCCAACTAATGAAATGTTTGTTGCGCTTATTTTCACCCAACTACATTTTGTCTTCATTAACAATCTATTATGTTAAAAAAAAGCAATTTTTTATTTTTTTTTAATAGTAAAAATGGCTTTATAGGTACAAGTATGAGAAGGTAGAAGAGCAATATTTGCCATAAAACGAACACATAGTGATAGGGCATAATTATGGTTTTCAATTACTATAAAAAAATATATATTCATAATGTTCAATTGCTATTAAAAGGAAAAGTATTTATGGTATTCCGTTGTGGGGTTTTTTTTTTTTTTGGTAACCAAGTTTTGTTAAATGTTAAATCCATATCTAAATAGGAAAGTTGGGAAATACATACAAAATAGTGTCTTTTCACTTGATGAGTCCAAATTTTTCAGAAAATAACAAATGTGTGACCAATAGTCTTCTTGGGCTTTTGGTAAAGATTATAGAAACCTGTGAAATATCTTGAGCTTTGGCATATTCTATATTAATTCCTAATCATGTCTTGTTAGAAGAAACAATGCTGCTTACCCATGACCAGAATTCCTAATAATCATAAAATAAAATCAATTTTTTGAGGTACCATTGATTAACGTTTGTGTTGTAATTAACTTTGGTCATACACAAATGAAGCCAACTTAGTACACTCCAACAAGTAATCTACCAATGAATTTGCCTCCATTTATGGCCCTTTTTGGAATTCTCAAACCTATATAACGTCCTTTTCTCAAAAGAGCCATTTACATCATGATCTCACGTCCTGAGATATTATATATAATAAACCTTTGATCATTTAGAAACAAGGAGAATATATTTTACATGGCATAGTTAATAGAGGGATCACCCTTTTTCAATCTTCCAAAGTCTTTTCTTAGCAACTTTTTCCCCAACCACTACCAACTCCGCTCCTTCTCAACCTTCCCTTAATCCTCCGCAAGCAAAAAGAGAGAGAAAAAATTACATGGAAGATTTTTTGAATTTTGACAATTGCCTTTCTTTTCCCTCAAATGAGATCATGAGCCTCAACCATGATCTTGCCATTCGCAGGTTCTGTCCCGCGAGAGTTGAGGAGGAACAAGGAGAGTGGGAGGAGATATTCCATGAGATTGAGATGTGTTCACCAACAGATACAACTAGCACTCCTTTTTTGGCCGCTTCGGAGATGGATGAATTTGTCGAGAGCTTCATCAACATGGACCATTATGACAACGGCGAAATTGAGTCTCCAGGAGAGCAACAAATTGGAAACGAGATGGAGATGTTTTCAATGGCGAACAATGTTGTTTATGAAGATGTTCCGATGATGTTGGAAGGGGATGACAATTTGGAGATGAGTGGGTCACCGGTTGGCAATGTTTCCGATGTGGTGCCTAGTGTTGAAGAGGTTAGCCATGGGGTGGATCAAGGGCTTCACTTGGTGCACATGTTGTTGGCTTGTGCTGAGGCTGTGAGCTGCAGAGACACCCAACTTGCAGGCTCAATGCTGGGCCAAATCTGGGCTTCGGTTAGTCCTTTTGGTGATTCTTTGCAAAGGGTGTCTTATTGTTTTGCCACAGGACTAAATTCTAGGCTTTCCCTTCTCCAAAATGTCAACACAAATGGTACATTCATGAATGGTGGGGCTGCTGATATGGAGGCTTCATTGATCACTAGGGAGGAGAAAATGGAAGCTTTTCAACTCCTTAACCAAACAACTCCATTCATTGCTTTTGGATTTATGGTTGCAAATGAAGCCATATGTCAAGCAGCAGTTGGAAAGGACTATCTCCACGTTATTGACTTAGGGATGGAACATACTCTTCAATGGCCATCCTTGATAAGAACCCTTGCTTCAAGGCCAGAGGGTCCGCCTAAAATGCTCCGAATAACCGGACTAGTCGATAATCACAATCTCGTCATAGAGCTTGAAGCCAGCATGAGAGCCCTTGTGGAAGAAGCTAGCTCACTTGGCATACCATTACATTTCAACATATTGTCAGAGGCAGTAACACCGAACCTTTTAACTAGAGAAAAGTTGAATCTGAGAGATGGAGAGACATTGTTTATTAATGGTTTTATGCACTTGCACAAGTATGTCAAAGAGAGTAGAGGCTCTCTAAAGGCAATCCTCCAAGCGTTGAAGAATCTAGCCCCAACTCTTCTTACAGTGGTAGAACAAGACGCAAACCACAATGGGCCGTTCTTTCTAGGGAGATTCCTCGAGTCCCTTCACTATTACTCTGCTATTTTCGACTCCCTCGAGGCTAGCCTTCCGAGAAATAGCCTGCAGAGGATGAAAATAGAGAGGCTTCACTTTGCAGAAGAGATCAGGAACATCGTGGCTTTTGAGGGATCAAGTAGGATTGAGAGGCACGAAAGAGCAGACCAATGGAGAAGGCAATTCAGCCGCTCTGGGTTTCAAGTAATGGGGTTGAAGTGTATGAGTCAAGCTAGGATGATGCTGTCTGTGTATGGCTGTGATGGATACACTTTGGCTGCTGAGAAAGGTTGTTTGCTACTTGGATGGAAAGGAAGGCCCATATTGCTGGCATCTGCTTGGCAAGTTCACAATGTTCCTTCCTCCTAGTGTCCTGGATGAGCTATGTTGTTGATATGACCAATGGAGCACATAATTTCGAAATGTCTATTTTTAATTTGACCTTTTCTTGCAGTCTCTATTTCTGATATAGATCTTGTATTTTCTAGACCACCACTAGACTGCTTTTCTCATAAAATCACATTCATCTATTATTCGTTAGGAAATATTGCACTACTTTAGCAAATTTGTTAAACTGATGCAATTCACAAAAGCTGCAGCAAGGTACTGTTCTTGCTACTGAAGATAAATTTGCCATCAACATGACAGTCACTAAATTATGTCATAACATTGGAAAAACATTTTGAAATGGGATGTATACTAAAGTTTCTTACAGAAACATTTAGACTTAGCAAAAGGAAAAAGTGAAGAAAAGAAAGAAAACACTCGAGGGGGCATAGGTCCCTGTTTCCCTGTTTTGGGGACAGCGATGGACCCCGACGCAGATGAGGGAGCAGGGAGGTGCCATAGGGGGTGGTCGTAGAGCAAGGTTAAGGTGCAGTGGCGGCTTGCTGAGTCGAAATAGCAATTTTGGGTCGCAGGGGTGTCGGGGTTGTTGTCATTGCTGAGCAGGGCTGGTGGGAGCTTTCTATGGCACACTCTCTCCATTTTAGGGGGCATGATGGACCTCCTGCAACCTAGCGATGAGCACAATGGTTGATCTGCGACAGAGGACAGGTCCTCTATGGTGGAGTCTTGTGGCAGTGGTGGTGGTGATGAGGGAGTGCATGTGCCCTTGGGTCCGCTGCGGGAAAATAAATATCATTATGTTGGCTATTTCGAGGTAAGACGAATCCCATAGAATTGTCTTTCCAAGGAAGGTAAAAGTTTAGTTCCTGTATTAAACATGATAATCTTACAGATTCCCATTTAACGCCCAATTAAAGGTTGACCCAACATAAATTTGCATGATTGATAGAAAGACTTGCAATGAGAAACAAATGACAAGAAGCGTAGTGAAGTAGGAAAAACAGCTTCTGCATCTATTGAAATTGTTGTAGCATCCATTGGCAATGTTGTCAACATGGCAACTAATAAAAAATGTTACCAAAACAAAGGAGAACAATCCAATTGGAAATCGACTTGGGAAATAAATTACCCCTCTGGCAAGTACAACATATATTAGTGACCATCTTTTGTGCACAATTGAATGAATAAATGACCCTTTTTGCTGTAGTCATCAAAGAACAGCGCAAGGAACCCTAAAATATAGTTTATTTGGATGCCTTTTGGCCCTGTACTCTGGTTTGGCTAGCCACAGCAGACATTATGCGTAAGCGACTCGCAATCTCCGTAAAGGATGGCCGGGCCGCAGGATTTGGAGCCCAACACTGCTCCATCAGCATTCTCCATTCCGGATCACAACAACTCGGAATTGCTGGCCTCAGGATATTGCTCACAATGCCTCCTGCATGTGCGTAAAACATTTATAAAACAGTTTCTGACATAGCAAACCTATTTATATATTAGGTCAAACATAAAAATATAAAGAGTAAAGGAATTATACCTATAATAGCACCATAATGCATGTTGGCATATGGCTCTTCACCAGTGAGAATCTCCCATAAAACAATACCGAAGGAGAACACATCAACCTGTTATAAATTATCAAGAGCAAGTCGGAGGAGATAAGTAAAGAAGCTGCATTTCCTAAGACAAAGAAGGGAAAAAGAAAAGAGGAATAATAAAGGTAAGAAGCTGCACTTTCTAAACCAATAAACAAATAAATATAAGCTGCAAGGAGTTCAATGTTGTTCTAATCTTACCTTTTCAGAAACCTTGTTACTGCTGCCATTCAGCAACTCCGGAGCCATCCACGGTAATGTTCCCCGAACACCCCCAGAAACCAATGTATTACGTTTGATTTTTGAAAGTCCAAAATCACCAACCTGGGAGACAATATATATATTATTAATGCGATTTATAGCATTTACCTAAAAGGCCAATGGTAAAACCATCCAAATTACCTTGCAAATTGGCCGTAGAGGATCTTTTAAGTTCACGAGCAAGTTGTCACACTTCAGGTCAAAATGCACAATATTTTTTGAGTGTAAATATTCCATTCCAAATGCTGCATCCATTGCAATTATTAAACGCTTGCGACGATCAAGATACCTGCAAACAAAGTTCATGTTAACATGAAACAATGAAGTATTTGGGCAGGTGGGAGACAATATTCAATATAATGATATTAATTGTGTCCATTATAGGTAGAATAGTCCGATGAAAAAGATACAAGAGCAGAATTAATGGTTAGCGCACGTTACCTATCCTTGCGAAGTAAAACATGCCTTAGAGAACCGTCAACCATGAACTCAGCCACAGTAGCTAAGGTCCCCCCTGGTCCATCTTGCACAACACCATAAAATGCTACTACATTTGGATGGTGAAGCTTTGAGAGAATGTCAGCTTCCCGCCAGAAGTCTATTGTCTGAGGATAGCAGTACAGTGTTATTGAATATGGTAAGACACAAACAGAAGCGCTATATTTCAAGCCCAAAAAAAGAAGAAGAAACGAACAATAAAGTTTCAAATTGTGTTTTCTTCATTATGAATGGACACAGTTTAGGTGTGGAGGATCATTACCAATCTCTCTTGTTCAGATGATCTTCCAGTAAAGCAACTCTTCTTTATTCTCTTAATTGCAACATCTGTTCCCCGCCATTTTCCATGAAACACCGTTCCAAAGGTACCCGAACCTAGTTCCCTTAGCTCTTCAAGATCCTCATTCTTTATGACCTAGAATATGCATAAAGAAAAAACAATCAAACAATGACAATAAAAATTTCTAAAGATTAATTCCAAAAAAAAGTGCACCCAAAAAATTTTTTAGTATTAGAGATGCATTTATTTCTTTACATACCCTCTGTCAAAATATATATTTCAACAATACTAATGATGTAAATTAGGTACTAACAAACATAGTCAAATCTATCACCCTTTTTTCAAGGAAAATAGAATAGGTTAACTCTTCTATCATGTCAAGTTGGACAATACAAACCACAAAAAGCATCACACCTGCAATGTACCAATATCCAAATCTCCCAGGGAAGGATCTAGAGGAGGTAGACCAGCACTTCTAGTTTCGAAGTTCCCATCCTATATCAAAGTCATCAGAACATTATAAGAAGAGAAGCACAAAAAATTGTAAAACAAAAGTGATTTTTGTCCCAAAGAATACCTCATATTCAGACTCTGGAATTCTTAAGTTCTCCATCATGACACCAAACTGCGTACTGTCACTGTCCTTCACTTGGGAAGGGTCATAATTTGAATGCAAAATGGATTCAGCTGTAGAAGGCCCAGGTAGTTCATTATGATTGTTTTCACCAAATTTTGGTTGTTGATCGACATAGTCCGGTGAAATGCCGTCTGCTGGTCGACCCATAGGAGGATGAGTTCCATTATCTCCATCTTTTCTAAGCTCAGATGAATAACCAAGATCTTGGTCAATAAGAGAAACATCTTTCTGAACAAACCCTTCTTGTGCCAATTTCTGAAAATATGACCAATGCTTAGGTTCATGATTTTCCATGTTTAGACTCAAGCCAGCACCATCTTTATGCAGCAAATCAAAACTAAGGGAATCTTCAGAGAGTATTGCTTTGGAGAAGATGTCAGACAGCAAATCACGAGGAAATCGGTCTTCAATATCAATAAGTATGTCTCCCTGCCAGGATGCAGAAATGCCAGTTGAAGATGTCTGCTCAGGAGTAGGTCTATTCGCGCTTTCTGTGCAAGGAAAAGGCTGTGAACTAACTGTAGGGTCATCACTAATGGGATTGTTGCTAGTCGTGACATCAAAGTCACGCTCTGGCTGATTAGATGCAGAATCCACATGGTGCTCAATGGAAGTAATCTGACTTCCAGCTGGAACTTCAAATGTAGCTGCCACACTTTCATCTGTTATTTCCTTATGGCCACTTTTTAGGGGAATTGTTTCTTGGTCTGACCTAAGAGCACCATCATCTGTAGCAACATCTTTATCATCCACAGGATTCGGTAACACCTGCTTTGACGTGTCATCCACGATCTGCAAAAGCTTTGTGTTCACCTGAGAAACTGAATCAGTAAAATCTTTGTCCTTCTGAGGTTTGGCAAGTCCATCATTGACAGAATGAGTATCCACAGACATCGCATTTGATGTTGAAGAGGATTGCTGGATCTGGGGAGCTAAGTTTCCATCTTTGCACAATTTTTCAGTACTATCTTTACTTCGATCTTGTTGGGATATGAGAAACGGAGAACTATACGAATCATCTGACTTTGTTGATCGATTCAGAAACTCCATCTGCTCCCTTGGTATTCTTTCTGAATAGTAAACTCTCTGAGGAGCCACAGGAGGCTCAGGGCAACTCTGGTCACTTATATTAGAGTCAGACCTAACATAATCGGGAGCTAATGCAGTACCACGTGTAGAAGACTGATCATCCTCACTGAATTTAGGAACCTGTGGGGGTGTTGCAGAATCAATTGATGGAGAAACCTTGGTAAGATTCTGGAACCCTGCCTCATTTTTCAAAGGCATCGCATGCAGACCTCCTTCTGGTGCAGTAACTGTAACTGACACATCTTCAACAGGAAAATAATTTGCCGAGTTATTATCATATGGCTGAGTAGAAGCAAAATACTCTTTCTCCACAGGGAAGACCATTTCAGGGTTACTGGCTTGCTGCACTAAACCATCTACAAAAGGGGCACTGAAAAAAGCAATGTGGCCATTGCGAGGTGGGTACTGCATATTTTCTCCTTGGTGCATCATCTGGCCATGAAAAAAATGAGGATGATTTTCATAAGCGTTCGAGGAACACGGAATGACTGGTTCTGGAGATTGACTAACTGGTGATGATACAATATTGCTGGTCAACAATACATTGCTCACTCCTGTTGGGCCTATAGCAGCAATTTTCTCCTTTTCAATACTTTGTCTACCCAACACATCAAAATTATTTGCTGACAATTCTGCAAAATTATGCACATTTGAACTTTTTCTGGAACCCAGGTCCATGCCGTTGACAGCAACCATATAGTGAACCTCAGAATCACGATCCATGCTACTAAGGCCAAACTGAGCATCCTCCAGATCACTCATAGAGAACAGGAAAATCCTAAGTTTTTGCGAGCTTTCCCTACGTTCTAATTCATTGCATTCTTCCATCATATTCTGCAGGTCCTCATCAGAGGATACAGAAACAAGGGCATCAAGATCCTCTCCAGGTAGCTGATATTTAATGACATGAGTTTGGTTATAAATTGAAAGCATTTTTTGGGTAAGTTCCTGCCAAGAAATGTCTTTTCTTATTCGGACAATTCGCGTTTCGCCACCAACATACCTGAGCTTCGAATCACTAGGCCTAGGTAGAATTTTACCACCAAAGCTACAAAGAACCTTCATCTTCATTAATGAGCTATCAGAGGCACCAGAAGAAGGATAGCCTTGAATTACCCCTCGACTACTCTCGTAGGCCGATGATGTTCGTGGTATTGATTGAACTGATGCATAGATATTTCTATCTTCTTGCAATAACAAGTTTTTTGGCTCAAACTGTGATGGACCTTTCTCAGCCATTGTGAGCATTGAAATATCTGACCCGCTGTCAGACCCCGTATGGCTGATACCCAGCATGCCCTTTAGTTCCATATAGCCTGTTGCATAATTGGGATCACCCACAGTATTTGAAAGCAAAGGCTTCCACTGATTCACTCGATCGCGCATAAACTCAACAGCAAACTCCTCACCTGTCTGTATGGAGAAATTAAGCCCAGGTTTAACTTCAGATATATTTGGATTAGGGGTTCTTGTATTAGGATGCATGCCGCTATGAGTGTCAGACATAAATGTCTGAGATGAGGACTGTAACTCTTCATTTCCAGGTTCAATGGGATTGTACTGGAACTGCTTATTTGTCCTTGGTTGATCCATCGTACCATTCTTCAAAACTTTTTCCAGACCTATCTAAACTCAATCACGATTAAGACCGACTACCACGTCCCGCAGTGAAAGCATCTACAAGTTGGAATAGCCTACAAAAGTTTCAGGCTGGTCTGGGACACAAAACAAAAACAGAAACAGAAACAGGACACAAACTCCAATAAGTTTATAGCTCCAAACATAGAAATCAAGGGGTTCCAGCAATTATTACAAAATAGTTAACCAAGAAACATGTGTACTTATGACCATACATAAAGTTGAATTGCATTCACTGGTTTTAAAAAATAAAAGAAATAAAAAAAGGAGGGAGGGAAAGTAAGAAAAAGATAGACTACATTCCCAAGTAAAATTCTTATTTTTTCTTCTAACACGTGTTAGGAGAATTGCAAAATCAATCCACATTTTCTCAAATTCATGCTGTTAACTTCCGTTTCTATTCTGGGTTAAAGTTTATCCAAACTTCCTAGTTCTCCTACAGACAGTTGTCGCCATAAGGAAACCGGCTATTTATCAAGATTCTCAAACTGGACTTACATCTGGATTCCATATCTTTCTTTGAATACTTCTTTGCATCAAGATTCTCGAACTAGACTTACATCTGTCCGATGGTTTCACATCATGACATTGCACTTTTTATGACGCCCAAACGGCTTAACGATTAACTCAACCCCAATCATAATTTTATAGAATCTTTAAAGCAAAAATACAAAAATCCTAGCTAACTTCTTCGCTGAATGTTGAACCAAAATACAGTATTTATACACTTTAATTGATCTCTTTCTCTCTCAGAATGTTTATCTAAGTTAAGTACACTTTTTTTGTTTTCCCTTTGTTAAATTTTACAACTTTACTATTTCAAAAGATTGTAAAACCAAGCAAAAATCTCAACCAATTGGAAGAAGCTGATGTCAGTTTAATATACAGTACAGTCAACACATGGACACAAATTATAACTAATATGCAAAAAAAAAAAAAAAAATTCGTTTTTTTCTTTGGAAATTAAAAAAAAAACCGCCAAGCGTAAATCTTCTAATAAAAAACAGCAAAGCCAGAAAGAACCTTGAAAATTATAGTTAGATCAATACAACAGGCATACATACATATAGAGAGAGAGAGAGCCAGAGTACCCGATGAGAGAGAAAAGATTTTTTTTTTCTCGATGAAGACCTAAGCAGACATCCGAAGAAAAGAAGACGAAGAAGAAGAGGAGTGGAGTTAGGAACAAGCTGAGAAAACACGTTAAAAGAATTTTCCTCTACTTTTGCTCATTTTCTCCCGCTTTCTGTCCTGTTTCTCCAAATTTTTTTTTTTTTTGTATTTTTCTTTCTTCCTTTCTCGGAAGGCAAACAACAGGGAAATAAGAAATTGACGGCTTTTCCACGCGTCGCCGATTTTCTATCTTTCTATCTATTCTCCTGCCAAAAAAAAAAAAAATAAAAAAAAAAAAAAATATATATATATATATATATATATATATTCTTCTTTCTTCAGATTAAAAGTCAAAACAAAAATGTGATAACGAAAAAATAAAAGCTTCAATTCAATGTTCCCTGATTGTCCCTCTTTTCTGAACGTATTTACGGAAGTGCCACTATCACTGTTGATATGATAAGTCAAGAATGACTGACCATCCTTGGCTGAGAACATAGAGATGGAGAGCGAAGATACGGTGAAGAAGTCGTCCCAGATTTTGTCGTGAGGTCCCATTTCTTGTAAATTATTGTTATTTTTTTATTTCTCTTTTATTGGCTGGAAAAGTGTGGACAATTTAATAATTTTTAACTGCCATTTGAGTACCAGTGTTTTTGTTGGGGCATTTTAAAAAGTAACATTTTTAAAAAATTTTATTTAGTTAATGATTTTTTTTTGTTAGTTTTTGACATAAAAAAAAGTTTTTTGATATCAAAACAGTTTCAGTTTTTTTTTTCTTTCTATTGAGGTTTCTTATCTTGCTATAGTCATTTTTCTTATTTTTTTGAAAAAAACTTAGGCAATTTACCTACTCAAAAAACCGTGTTTTTTGGTGAAAAAAAAAAAAAGAGATCATTTCTCCAATTTCAAATTTTGTTTGGCATTTTTTTCAAATTTTGCCCTTTTTGTTTTGTTTTGTTTTTTTTTTAATTTTAAATATACGGCTATAAATTAGCCAAAATTTCATACTTAATTTCATATTTAACTTAATCTTGAACTGTGGAGTTTAAAATTTTTTTTACTCTAGGTTTACAGGAGATTTACGTTATGATTTTAAGGTTTGCTAAAGTTTTTTTTGTTATAATTGGTCCAATACTTGCAATAGATGATATGGAAAGATGTTTATTTTATAGAAAAATGATTCTAAAAGATGAGCGCAAGATCAGTCTTGTTGAAGGACTCAAAAACCTGTTTGAAATAATATGTTATAATTCAAAATTTAATTAAAAAGTTTAGGCATCGGACTCTAAAGATGATTTTTTAAGATAAATTATCTTAAATTGAAAAACAAATATTTGTATCAACTTGAATGATCCCAACATATATGGACTCGACTTTGAACATATACATCCACCGTTAATTTGGGGTGGAACACTTAAAAGAGGAAAAACATATACTAAGCTCTGAGAAGAGAAAACCCAATAGACATACTAATATCAAATACAAACACGACTCTTTCAATAACACCGTCGAGGAAACTTGCGATTGATTGAAGTTAATAGAGTCTGTCTATTTTTAATATTGTATTAATCACATACAATCTTTACTCACCGTCTCATCTAAGAAGAGAGTCATTTAATCACATTATTATTTTTCCTTTTTGAGATGATAAATCACATTAAATTCTGACATAAATAACACAACTATACATTGAACAACTATAAGATATTATATTGTATTCTTTAATGGCACAAACCTGTAGTCAAAATCAAATGGGTCCATATTCCTCATGGAATTGTGCGCATAAAGTTCCCTTCAAATATAAGTCAGGTCATGTGGGCGTGGGAGATCCAATCACATCAACTAAAGAACAAAAGAACAAAAAAAGAAATTGGTTTTGACCTTGCTGATATGTTACTTTTCCAAAAGTTCTTCACTTTGGAAAAACCATGGTCGGTCCATTTTTTTGGGCACTTTTGTTTTCTACAACTTTCTTTCTTGAGCTTGCCAATTAATTAATTATTTCATCTAATTGATCATCTTATGGAGTTACCAAGAAAAAAGCTAGATTTTTTAGTTATGAACGGTCAAGGTTGCTTTCTAATTTGGTTTCTAAAATCACAAATATATTCTTTTCTAATTTGGTTTCTAAAATCACAAATATATTCTTTGTAAGGGAAGGTACAATAAAAATTATTTCATTTCTTTTTATCTAAGTAAGGGACAAACTATTCAAAATAAACCCCCCAAAAAAAAAAAAGGAAAAATAGATGAAGAAAAAAAGGAGAAAAGTTGGTGGCACATTGTTTAACAAAAAAAACAACAACCACATGTAACTTTCTAAACTTTTTAGACAAGTTTATCACCTTTTTTTTTTTTTTTTTTAACAAGTGATGTGCCAACAACTCAATTGAGGCGATTTATATTACACATGGAACTTGCAATATCCTATTAATTTATGATATTGCATGTGAAGTAAAGGTAAAGGATGCCATTCTACCAGGATAGATTCGTGATGACAATTAATCTTCTAGAAAAAACTTGCTTTTTTTCAAAAACTAACAAAAGAGGAAAATAAAACGTGTTCACAAACTTTTCCTAAAAGGTAAATTTATTGAGATCAAGAAGAGAAATAAAATTATCAAAAAGAAAATAAACTAAAAAAAAGGCGTTGGTACTTGCATAATTCCACCCTCATTCATGCAGTTGTTGCTTATCTCTTCTTTTTTTTTTTTGTTACTGTTGTTTTCTTTTTTTTTCTTTTTTTTTTTTTTGTGTGTGCTTATTCTCTGTTTGTTTATATTTATAAGTAAAAAAATTTAAATATAGTTGCAAATATATGTAGCAGAAATTTCACACATTGTTCGTCATGAGATTTTCAATAGTTTAACTAACTAAAAATTCCTAGCTCTAAATTTTCTAAAACTACCAATCACAAGTCTTTGAAGTTGGTGTTTGGTTCTGAAAGACCACCAAAATACCGGCCACTGATAACGGGATTTTTTTTTAGTGGCATTATAATGCTTTTTATTTGCTTGGATGCGTACTTTTCCCACAATTTCATTTTTTTTATTCAGAAAAGGTGCACAAGTTGGTAAGAACTTTTGTCTTTACAACGCGACTGCTATCAAAACTAAACACATAATTAATTCCGATTGGCATCACTAATTGAAATAATAGAGTTTTAAAATTGAAGCTCTCTCGCCCCTACCTAAAAAACATAAAATAAAATAGTTGTAGGAGCAATTTTCGGTGCCTTTTGCATTAAGTGGAAAATCTGAAGATGGATACATTATAGTGAAATTTAACACTCAAAACTTCATATACTTACTGCCGGTTTGGTCGAAAGGTTTCAGCATAAAATTTGAACAGAAATTTATATTTTTTATGAGAGAAAACATTATCACAAAACAGTTTAAACTCTGTTTTCAGACCAAACAAGCAGGTAATTAGAAGCTTAAATAGTTAACGTGAAAATTTTAGCAAGAATCATGCAAGAAACTTCTAGTGTGTGTGAGAGAGACAAACTTATCATTTTTTTAATGGAAAAATATGCAAAACCCCCTATGTTTTGCTAAAATATTGCTTTTGTTTTTTTTATTACAAAAATGTCTAAAATATCCCTTATGTTTTCAAAATCATACACAAAATACCCCTGAATAGATTAAACTTTTTTAAAAACCAAATTTATCATTCCTAATCTTTATTAAATATTATTTGAAACATTATTAAACCAAAATACTAGATAAATCAATCTTAAAAAGTTAAAAACTCTCAAGATAATTGAAATATTTGCTTAATTGAAATATTTATTTGAATATTTTAGACTACTTTTTCTTTAATTTTTAAGTCAATTCATATTTAAAATAACATTTAATACATATTGGGATGGATAATTTTAGAATTTTTAAAAATTTAGTTGCTTTAGGGGTATTTTTAATATGGTTTTATAAACAAATAGGGTGTTTTAGGAATTTTAATAATAGAGGAGTAAAAATGATGTTTAGACAAAAAATATAAAGTGTTTTGAGTATTTTTCCTTTTTTTAGACAAGATGTCATGTCGTCTATCGGTCTAGAAATGAGAGTAGTCTTTTGTAGCTTAGTACAAATGACATGTCGTTTATAAAGTAAAATGAGTGACATGTCGTTTGTTTATTTGTAAACGATATGACGTTTTCAGTTTCAAATGAACAAGGCAAATTTTTTTCTCTTTTGTTTTAATAGTTAAATATGTTGGGTTTGGTGTTTTACAAGCTGTGACATTGTACATATTATTAATAAATAAATAAAGCGACATTTATTATTATTTTGGTTACTTATATATATTAGGAATACATTTATTAACATCAAGAAAATTCTATGATTATTTATTAACTACAAATTTAGCATATAAGTGTTATATGCTTGGGATAAAATTTATAGATAATAATCTAAATAGTCCATAATAATTAATTAAAGTTTGGGATCTTTAATTAAATATTACAAGTATGTTCCAATCTCATTTAGAATGAAATAGTCTTATCTGGGCTATTAATGTAAAAACATTGGATTTGAAGTACTTTATATAATGAGATTATATATGACTGGACCAGATAAATTTTGAATCTCTAATAATCATCTATTGTAAATAGAGTATTCAAATTTATTATTATGATGATCATATATTTGACAGTCTTAATTCTAAGTTTTTATTAGATTCTTGTTTATGACATTATGCTTTTTGACTTTTGTAGTAAGATTTGTCTAAATATAGATCATAACTTAGTATCTTATAAACATAATGCAATAAATGACTGGGAATAATATTATACAGATATGGAATCCATTATTTTCTTATGGAAGTTAGAAAAATAGTTTTCTTGAGTGATGATTCGAGATTTGAACAGTAGAGCGCTCGTTTACAATAAGATTATGAATTATCTGTTCATTAGAGAATTATTGGAACTTAAGGATAAAGATATAATAAGAGAGGTAAACAGAAATTGAACCTGGTTCTTATTATGAACTATTTATAGGGGACTGACTTATATGTAATGATTATATCAATTGACTATTTGCTAATTTTCTTTAAAAAATTTTCACTATAATCTTAAAAGTTCAGTTTCAGGTTTTTAGTGGAGTAACACTAAAACTAATAAATTTGGTACATTTATTAGAGAGCTTGATTAATTGTCAAATTTATTGGAGCTTGGGTTATAGGTCCATATATCTTCAATGCCACCTCTATAACACTATATTAGATTTAATATATAGAATGAATTATACATATTTAATTTAAAATTATTGAATTTTGAATTAATTATTTCACACTTGAGTTATTAATGTGACACAAAAAAATATTCTCTGTGACACATAATATAATGTGATAAATGTTGTCACGTTTAACTAAGCATCAATTAAATTAATTAATTGATTATATTTAATTAATGAGATTAATTAAATATGTTTTAAATTAGTTAATTGATAATATTTAAATAATGAGATTATTTAAATATAATTTTAATTTTGCGTATAACACATGTGTGGTGGGACCACATTTTGTGTTTTCCTACCTAGACACAAAATATAATTATTAATTAATTTAAAATCTATTTTTAAATAAATATGATTTATTTTTTTAAATTTAGATATATATATTTGATATTTTCATGTTTTTTGACTTAGTTTTGAACCAAATCTTATATATATATAAAAGATTTTATTATATATTTATAAGATTTTATTATATATATATATGTACACGTAAACATGGTTTACGTTTTATATTAAAAAAAAAACCGTTTACGTTTTACGTAAATGTTATGTTATATATATATATATATAATTTAAAGAATTAAGATTTGGTTAATAATAATAATAATAATAATAATAATAATAATAATAATAATAAAAGAAAGGGAATGTAGAATATATTCCTTCCCCATATATCTAATATAATGGTTATTTTAAATTTAAAATTAATTAAAAATAACTAACTACTTAGATATAAAAACAAAGAGATAACAATTATCTCCATAGATTAATCTTTCATATAACTTTTGCAGAATAGAGAGTTCTTCTCTTAAAAAAAGTCTGCTATTTCATGTGTTGAGTACATAGCAGATCCAAAAAATGTGAGGTTAATTTTTTTGCTATCTCATGTGTTGAGTACATAGCAGATCTAAAAAAGTGTAAAGTTAATTTATTTTTATAGTTTGATGCTCACTCGTCTTTCTATTGGTGTGGAGGCTTAGCTTAGAAGATCATAGTGTCAAAGAGAAAAGCTAGAATACCCTGATACGGTTTCAAAAGATTTGTAAAAATTCTTAAAGCTTTCTATTATTAATTAAAATTATATAGCTGTTTCCGATGAACAAAGTTTTTAGAAAATTTTTATTTGTGAACGATCCAATCCTTCTGTTGCTTTTCATATTTAATTCCAACAAAATATTCTTTTACAAAGTTACGTCATAAAAGGTTCTGTTTCTCTTCAAAAATTTTGTGTATGTGTGTTTGGAATTTGGATTTTTTTTTTCCTTTTGAATTGGAATTTTGAGACCAAGATTTCTCGACAAAATTAATCCATATGATATCGCTTTTCAGTACTATGCATATGTATACATATATGTGTGTATACACCATCTATGTATTAATTCTAATTAATACATAGATGACAAGTCAAAAACTAACGCTTATTGGGACAAAAAAGAAGAAGACTTTGTTATTGATAGAATAGATAGAAAGAATCGCTTCAAAAAAATGATAGAAAGACAGAGGAAGGGTAACGACCCTCTTTACGCGGCCGTTACTTAACTTCATAATCTTAATACTTGAACATATTTTAATATGAGGTCCTTAAATTTGCAGAAATTTTTTTTAAACAAACACTGAAGTGAGTTCTTAACATAGTAATAGTAATTTCTCAAACGTGATTAAAACATGATAACAATTATTTCTTTTAAACATAACCATAGTCTCTAAATACTTAATTCATCACATCATATATTTACTTCTTAAATTGTAGCCATAAAAATTCCTTAAACTTATCCTTTAAACATAGAGATAGTTACTTAAAAAAAACTATTACTTTCAACACATATTTTAATTTAAATAAATCTATTTTGAAAACAATTCAAAATCTAATACCATTATAAAATCCTATTTTAAATGCTCTTTAATGCTTTTACAGATTATTCATATATTTTACTTGTAACTTATTATTTTAAAACTAACATAATGATTTTCTTAAAACTTAGATTTTTTAAAACTAATCATAACAATAATTTCTTGTAATTTATTTATTTAAATCTAACATATTAGTTTTCTTAAAGCATAACCATTTAGACTTCCATAATAATATATTCATAAAACAAATTCATTAAAACCTTACTTATTCTATTATAAAACTCGTATGGTTATTTTTATTCTAAACGATCTTATAATTTTCTTCCCTAAAAATTCATGTGCATTTGTTGCATTTGCTAATACAACATTTTTAAATCTTAACATTCCATAGACTAGGATCATACGACTACAACCCTGGTTTCCAAAAACTTGCATACATAATCTTATTTACTTTTTAATGCATACTTAATTTCGTAAAATAAAAACATGCATAATTTTGTAAAACTTATAAATGCGGAAATGATACATTTGTGTGAGCGGTATCCATTTCTATCTCCTTCGTTCGTCCGCCGCTCGTCACTATCCAGTTGAGTAATGCTGACAGGTTCCTTACCTACAGCATGAACACACTTAAATGAGCTTTCGCTTAGTAAGTAGGAAATTTAACTCGCAAAATAATTTGAAGATCATTTGATAAATCAATTTATGATCGTTTTATGCTTGCTTATTGATTTATTTTGTGCTCAATTATTCAAACTTTATCTTAACTTATTGTTTGGGCCTAGATTGTCGTACCAGTTGCCGCGCGATCAACGGGATGTTAGGGTTTGCAATGTCCCAAC
The DNA here is from genome assembly GCA_946598075.1 of Artocarpus hirsutus. Classification (NCBI taxonomy): domain Eukaryota; kingdom Viridiplantae; phylum Streptophyta; class Magnoliopsida; order Rosales; family Moraceae; genus Artocarpus; species Artocarpus hirsutus. The sequence goes on along the minus strand of CAMOHE010056260.1, from coordinate 61,437 downwards.
AACACCATGACCATCTATAATTTATTACTTTAACATGGAGCCTCCCTGTGGATTGAGAGGTTGGTACAACACCTTTAACTTATCTTGCTTCGTTTTACTTATATTATTATGTGTATGCAGTATGACATGTTACAACATAGCACTAAATATCAATATTAAAAACATGCTTAATTGAAAGCAAGTAAATAGTATCTTTTAACACAGCACACGTCGTTCATAATTTCAGAAGATGCTAACTCATCGTATCTTAGATGCATATATATGTCATAATTACAGCAGGGCATATTACTGAATATGCATTTCATATTTTTAGAAATCATGTAAAAACAGTTTGATTTAAAGACTGTTTACACTGTAGGTGAGATTCTGATTTAAAGACTGTTTACACTGTAGGTGAGATTCCTACTTACCTATTTCAGTGAAGTAGGCTTCTCTATAGATTTAAATTCCTTCTTTTCTAATAGGAACAAATCTGTATAAAACACCCATTTGGAGTGTGTAAGAATACTTCATTTTATGCTATTTAGATTTTAGCATAACCACAAGAATTTGATCATTATAAAAGTTCATAAATTCTTTTATCAATTGATCATGGATTTTACTATTTCTGTCATAAGGATTATTTTTACTGAATCCTCCTAATATTTAAACTTTTCCTTAATTGCCATTTGTTCATATCCAAGTTGATAATTAATTAATTTTAAAACAATTAATTAATTATCTATCGTTGTTAAATCCGTGAGACTTTAATCCATTGAATTAGACATTTTTTAAATTTAGGATTCTTATCTTAAGTCCTCATTGGGCTTATTTTAAATCCATTTAATGGTCGTAATTATTTTTAAGCCTGTAAGCCCAAAAATGACATCATAATATCATATACATTTTACCGATAGATTGTGTCCCTCATGGCATTTTAGACTGAAACGGGCATTAAACCCGTGCCTAACATTATAGCATTAAGGTTCTATCGTATCAGGTTTTTTATGCTTGCCGAAATAATGTTCAATTGAAAACTATTAAAGTTTATCTTTGAAATTCTTACCCATTTAACTTGGTATTTCAAATAAAATCACTCTATAAAATAATACTTGAAATTGTTAACTCACTAAATCTTAGGCTTATATAACCTTTCAAAAGTACTATAATTTCTTGGTTTAGTGAAAAATCAAATTTAAGGTCACGCGATCTTTGTTTGTAAAAACTAGTACTGGTAGAGTAATTTTGAAAAATTTATATGAAGTCGTCTATTAAACACAGTTTTTGTTTTAAAGTTTTAAAGTTTTCTACCATGAAAGTTGCTTGTTTTTAAATGTATGTTTCAATAATTTTCTTGTTTGTTTTTAAAGTCCCGGTTACCATTTTTCTTTGGCAAAATTGCTTCCCGGTCAAAACTTTAAAATTTTTTACCAATTAAAAGTTTTGACTGTTTTTATATGTCCAATTTAAAGTCCAATTTAAAAGTAATATTGCACAAAATTTTCTTTACAAAAGTTCTTCATTTTGTTGCAAGCTAAAACTTTTATGTTTGACAAAAATTGTAACGCGGTCTCAAAACGACCCGAAACTTAAAAACATTTTTTTACGCGAAAATATAGTTTTTTGGACTGTTTTGGAAAATTATCTATAACTATATTTTAGAGGTAGATTTTAGAGAAAATTTCTCCACAAAAGTTGTTTCTCTCATCAAAATCTAAAACTTTCGTGTTTGGTAAAATATAAAATTCGAATCTGAAGTAGCCCGAAAATGGCAAAACAATTCCAGCACTGCTGGAACTGTTTGGCAGTTTTTGCAAACTGCATTTAAGCAGTTTTTGGGGTTGTCTTTAGGCAGTTTTTAGATAGTTTTTGGGTAGTCCAATAAAACTGCTCGGAAAGCCTATTTAGAGTCAAAATTGTATTTTTTTGCAGTTACAGGTATTTGTTCAAAACGTTGAAAACTAAAAGTCCCATGTTCGGTAAAGTTTCAAAAATCGATTCTAAAGCCTCTGTTAACACGTTCAAAGTTTGTGGAAAATTTTTTCACAAACCACAATTTGCACAAGCATAATCCTAACATGCCTTGACAAACTTTTACATCATATACAAGTACTGACTAACTCAATTAACACATAATACTTATTACAAACCATCTTAATCAAATTTCTTGGGATTAAATTAAACATGCTATTCCCATGATCTTACAACCATGATTATTGATATTCAACACGCTTAACGCTTTTTAGTTAATCAACATATAAGGCATATTTGGACACTAAAAATTAAACATTCATGACTTGCACATAAAGATGCAAAAAATTTTTTTTGTAAGTTTAAATTGTTGAGTTTACCTAGAGTATAGAAGATGGTTAACTAATTGAATCCTTGAACATCATGACAAATCTTGAGCTTTCACTAAGAAAATATCAAAGTTTAGAGTTTAATCAAAACTCCAATATAACTAACAATAAACTAGTTGAAAACCAATTTTTCTTGCTTACCTACAAATTTCCAATTACTCTTTTTCTCTTAAGCTTGCTCTTGGTTGTGGTCTTGAGAGTTTGATTTGAACAAATCTTAGAGAATGGTGGAAGGTCAGCAGGCAGTAGTGGAAAGAAAAGAGAGAAACAACTCTTTGAAAGTTTATGAGAAAAAGGAAGAAAAGGAGAAATTTCACTCTCACTAATGGGCTTTTATAGACACTTGTTTAAGGGACTTTAAAGCAATATCTTGGGCTCAACATTGAGGTAAAATTCTGGTTGTACCAGGGCTGATTTACACAATTTTTTTTTTGTACAACTTTGCTTGATTTCCATACTTGTGAGGTCAAGAATAGTGAGGTAGGCAAGTGTGGTTATACTAGTATTCTTTTCCCTATATTTAGGCTATGATGTCCTGTTATTTGCTATAGGATTTGAACCACAAAGATTGCCTCCAAACCAAGAAAACTACCATCATGCACGTTGCAAGCCATGATGTCCTCTTCTCCTTTTTTTTTTTTTTTTCCATTTCTCTTAGCCTTGGTTAGTTGGTGTAGGTGGAGTGTTGACTTGACTAAATTAATTGCAAAAGAAAAAAGACATTGATTAACAAGTGAAGACAAAACAAATTTTTCTTTCTTTGCTTTAAGCTCATTCGGTGGAGACAATGAGTAGTGGGAAGTTTTGATTTTTTTTTCTTCTTCTCTTTATAACTTGCTTGCTTGGTGGAAGCAAATGGAGACAAGACAAATTTGACTTAAACTAAGCTTGACAATTCCCCAAAGTTGGCACCATAATTGGGGTAGGTGGAGTATTAGGTTCTACAAAATTGATTGCAAAAAAGACAACCATCATTATGTGTAGTTCAAATCAAAGGTATCTTAGACTTTTCTTGCAAATTTTCATTAAGCAGGTAAATTTTGTACTGTCAACAATAACTAACATAATTGACATAAAATTTTATTACCTGATAGGTCTTTTCCTATTTTTCAAATACTGTGACATGCTAATTACAGTATGAACTGGTATCAATAAAAGTTTAATCGCGTATCAATTTTTGACTACATTAATTTTAAAAATTATTTTAAACTTAATAAAAATCTAAATGTGACTTTTTCAGTATTTAAACCTTGTAATGACATAGTTTTTAACAGTATCACTATCAGAATTTGCATAGTATTTTCTATTGTTACGGCTACTCACGTAGCTCTATTTTTGACTAATTTGACAATTAATGATTCAATTTGTGTTAGAGTGCTTCTCGATACACTGCTAACTTAATACTATACTCGAAAATTCTCATAATTAAATTTCTCAAGTCCTTTATAGATAAATTCTTCCGTCCAAGTAACGGTTGAATTTATCAATTCATTTATTAAATTTCAAATAGAATCCATTATAGAATTTTTGGAATATTCGTATATTAATTCCATAAATTCTTTACTCATGAAATTCAAACATAATGTTTTAAGGAAAATCCTTGATTTAAATATGTAAATTACATTATTTAATTCTAGGATTTTTCTTGGTTATTACAGGAAGAGAGAGAAATAGAGTGTGATAATTTATTCATTCATTATAGTTTAAATAAGAATTACTGTTTATTGAAGTACTTACAGAGATCAAAACTAATTAGGATAAACTTAATTAAATTTTAGATAATCCTAAAAGATAAGTACAAGTCTAAATTTAGAATCAAATGCTAATAAATAACTTTACACCTTTAAATTTATAAACTATTCTTAATGTTCCACATCAAAAATATTAATTATATTGAATCTGAAGCATGCGTGCATATATCGATGTTCCAACTTCCAATAACTTTTCAAGAACAATGTCGTCTCTTTGATATTACCTTAGGAAATTAATCAAATGACCTTCATAAAATTAAAAATCTAATTTCTTTAGTTTCCTCATCTTCATATCAATTTGATGAGACTTGCATCTAAAATTAATAGGATGTTTTGCATTCTTAGTTTTAATCAAAACTTTTAGTTACTATTGTGTAAAGCTTTCACATACTACAGCATTAAAAACAAAAAAAAAAAGGTGAACTACAATATAAAACTTGTTAGCCTAAGAATAGCTACCTAAGAGGGAGGTGAATTGGGTTTTAAAGCTTTTTACGATCATTAGAAGTTTCTAGATAAAATTTGCTTAAGCTATAAGCACACAATCGACAATAATGAATAATGTAGACAAATATAAATTGCGTTAAAGTAAAAGTTTAGGGAGAAGAAATACAAACACTTCTTCGACTTGGCCTCTTCCACTATCACGACTGTCTTTTTGGCGTGATCACTTATTGTGCAATCTGGTGAGTTTTTCTACCCGAGACTTACTATATCTTCTTACAACTGTCAATTTTCATAGAGATTGGCTAATCAAGATATCCTATTAATTTTACATAGAGATTAACAAACCAAAACAACATGCCAATTTTCTACAAAGATCGGCTAACCACAAGTTCCCCCAAATTCTAAGGCTTTGTAACCTATCACTCAAAGGATGTGATTTATAGTTTTTGGGCTTACTCACAAGATAAACTTTCCAAATATAGATGAATACAATATAAAGCTTATATGGAGAGTGTGAGCAACTCTCAAGAATGAATATAGAAGATGTAATCTCAAAGAGTGTACATAAGAGTATAAAAAGTTAAAAACAATGATTGAACACTTTGCAATTTATTCTCCTTATTTTCTATATCGAGCACAATGAATGGATGGATATAGCTTTCAAGTGCTTAGTTACAGCTTAAAATATCATTTTTGTGTTAAAATAGCAGTTGCAAATGGTGTTCTAATGGTCAGAAAACTAGCCGTTATAAACAATTCGGCAGGTCGGACAGTGTGCTTGATAGGTTAGAATTTGACAATTTTAGAATAGGACTCCAAACAGTCATCTAATTGGTCAACCATTCAGATAGTTCGGTAGGCCAAACATGAACCACTGACAGGCTGTCAGAAACTCCTTTTTAGACCTTTTTGTTCGGTAAGCTAAAGCAAGGTGTTCGGCAAGTCGGAATGGGCCATCGGCAGGCCGAACTTAAGAGTTCAATAGGCTATTCAAGGATATTTGAAAGGTTGCCTTAATGTCACGTCCCGAAGTATGGGAGGTAACGTGGTGGTTTAATTAAATTAATTAAGTAAAGATTTGGTTAAAAACAGAGTTTAAAATTTGAATTTATAATTAAAAATGATAATTTTTAAAATTGTTTAAATAGAAGAAATTAAGAAAATAAAATAAATCGTTATAATAATTAAGCAAATAAAATAACATTAAAAATAATTAAATATGGGGTGGAACGCGTATGGGTCCCACTGGCCACATATTATGCACATACATGTAGTACTGACAATATTATGATACAACCATAGTCCAAAATAAAAGAGAAGTCAAAACCTTACATGCCTTGAATTGTAATTTAACCTACCAAATACTTCTACTGATCGTAAGTCCGGTCGGCGGACTCTTCTCCAATCCTATGCTGATATCCACCTAGGGTTAAGATTTTAAAACAAATAGAAACGTGAGCGAAAGACTCAGTAGGACTATATTTGAAAATTATTCAATTTTAAAAGAAATTTCGTAAACCAGATACTTATACATAAAACGAGCTAGAACAATTAAACAAATAAATAATTAAATGTGAAATTTAATAAAATATAACTTTCACAAAATAATTCAAACAAGTCAACCAGCAAGAATACCGTTTTCTTTCTCTGGGCAAACCATATGTAATTCACCATCATAGTGGCCCAGCTGGGTTTCGGGACCTGCCCCCATGGTTGTTCACTACACAACCCGATCTCTGATATGACATCATGCCCTAAAATATATATATATATACATATATATATCTCTCTGATTCATAAAATCTTTTCTTTACCAGATATAATCATTTATATTCATTATGAGGTTTATTATAAAATCCATCTCAATCCACTGTTTCAGAAAACAGATAATGAAAATCCTTTATCAATAAGTCATTTGAATACATTTTTATAGAAATCCTTTTTA
>CAMOHE010056260.1:28543-52950 GCA_946598075.1 Artocarpus hirsutus | reverse complement strand
TTAAAAATAATTAAATATGGGGTGGAACGCGTATGGGTCCCATTGGCCACATATTGTGCACACACATGTAGTACTGACAATATTATGATACAACCACAGTCCAAAATAAAAGAGAAGTCAAAACCTTACATGCCTTGAATTGTAATTTAACCTACCAAATACTTCTACTGATCGTAAGTCCGGTCGGCGGACTCTTCTTCAATCCTATGCTGATATCCACCTAGGGTTAAGATTTTAAAACAGATAAAATGTGAGCGAAAGGCTCAGTAGGACTATATTTGGAAATTATTTAATTTTAAAAGAAATTTCGTAAACCAGATACTTATACAGAAAACGAGCTAGAACAATTAAACAAATAAATAATTAAATGTGAAATTTAATAAAATATAACTTTCACAAAATAATTCAAACAAGTCAACCAGAAAGAATACCGTTTTCCTTCTCTGGGCAAACCATATGTAATTCACCACCGTAGTAGCCCAACTGGGTTTCGGGACTTGCCCCCAAGGTTGTTCACTACACAACCCGATCTCTGATATGGCATCATGCCCTAAAATATATATATATATATACATATATATATCTCTCTGATTCATAAAATCTTTTCTTTACCAGATATAATCATTTATATTCATTATGAGGTTTATTATAAAATCCATCTCAATCCATTGTTTCAGAAAACAGATAATGAAAATCCTTTATCAACAAGTCATTTGAATACATTTTTATAGAAATCCTTTATAGGCCAAAGCATTTTAAAATCGGCTACCAAAGAAAGGGGTAGAAGTCCTACCTCAATATCTGTGTCGGTGTCCCACACCGTAATCTCGATCCGCTATACGTTAGCTCCGCGGATCCACGCGTAATCCTAAATGCATAGTAACTTAGTCCATTAGTATCTAACCCGAGGTATCTTATGATACTAAATCATCTCATGATGTCCTAGTGTGCCATTTAGGTTTATAAAATCATTGTACAAAGTTGAAATTTAAATCAGGGTTCAAAACAGTTAAAAACGGGTGAAAATCACAAAATTTTCCCTTGCTCGGTCGGCCTGCCGGTTCCCCTGGTTCGGCCTGCCGAACTGCACAGTTTGGCCTGCCGGAAAGCCAAGTCCGGTCGGCCAAACATTCCCAGGTTCGGCCTGCCGATCTAGAAAATTCTAGAAATTTTCCACGCACGGGTCTCGGCATTTTGAATTTCAAATCTTCAAATCTAACCTGTTTTCTCAATTCCCAGGCATGGATAATCATCATAAACTATAGGAATTCATAATAGAACACTTTTTAATGATTTAAAACAAGTTTTAAACAAGATTTTTGCAAAAATCCAAAAATAGAGAAAATAGAGGAAAAATGAAAAATCTTGATTCTAATCCGTTTTTTGATGAAATGAAGTTTACATTCTAGCTAATCTAAGTCCATCTAACTTGGATCGAAGCTTCTCTAGACTTAGAAACTCTAAAATTTCAAAATGCAAGAAAATTTGAAAAATTGAAAAACTTTAGAAATTTTGAAATCTAACCTTAAATCGAAGCTTGAATCGAGTTCGTGGTTGCTCAATCACGTTCCCGAGCCTTCAATCCACAATCCTGAAGCTTGAAAACCAAATTTTGTTTAAAAATTTTAGAGAAAGGGTGTGAGAGAGAGAGAGTGAACCGAGAGGAAGAGAGAGACGAGAGAGGAGAGAGAGAAAATGAGAAGAAATGAGGAAAGAGAGAGAAAGAGTCAAATAAATAGAAGAAAGGAGAGAAAAGTAGTTGCACAAAACTATGTGCAACAATACACTGTTTTCAAATCAAATTGTTTCATTGAAAATTAAATTAACAATTAAAAACAATTTAGAATAATTAAAAATCACTGAAAGAGTAAAATAATATAAGTTTTCCTTAATTTTTACAAAATAATCAATTCAAATTTAAATTACTCATTATGGCACACTAATCCACCATTTAACACTCTAGTACTATTTAATTAACTTTGGGGTGTTACACTTAAGGCACTATTTTCGATAGGCGGATACAAGATATTTGGTAGGCCAAACCTGATTGGTCGGCAGGCCAATTTGCCTTGATCAAAAATTTGCATGGCGTGTTTTCAAAATGTGCTTTTTATAAAACTTGTTTAAGTAATTTCAGTCTGCATTTTGAATAACATCCAATTTTAAAAACAATTTTAGGATTATGAAAGCACATATGCAACAAGATTTAAAACACTCTGTGAATGCATGTGTGTGTGTGTGAATTGAGCTTGCATTGACTATATATCATTTGAGAAATTTTGCTCACTTACATTAAGACTTAAAGCAAATGATAACTTATAATCGTCATGTCTTCATGAGTACAATCCTATGCTTGCTTTTTCTTATGATTTGATTTATGCTAAATATTCAAGTCTCGGTAATTAATCCTTCTTTGCATTTAATTGCTTTCGAGTCTTAATAGAAAATTCTTTCGACTATTTAAGATGCTAGAAATAATACCAGTAAATTGCTCTACTACTCAAGATAAATTATTAGTGATTAAGTAATAAATTGTTTGTTGTCATCAAAACAAAAGTAAATATATCATTTGAAACCTTGAAGCCAACAAAACTCTAATATATTATAGTGTTTTTAACCAAATTGATTCAAACGAATGCTTCCAAACGTTTCATTAGGAATATGTTCCTTCTCACTTAGTACTTTTGACCAAGATCAATATTAATATTTACCCTAAAAAAAAGACCAATACTAATATTGGTCTTGGATTAATTTAAGAATTTACTTCATATCCAAAAAAGTTAATTAGAATTTAGGATCATTAAAAAAGATTGAAACATCACAATTCAAAAGAAAGACCCATATTTCTCACATTAATCATGACCAAGAAAAGAAAAAAAAAACAGAAAAGACCATTTAATATGTCCACTAGCATTCCTCAAAATGTTAGCTTTAAACTTAAAGTATTCTAAAGATGTTAAGCCCATAATTAGGGCTGTTTGCATAGACTTGACAAAAGTTTTAGGCAAACTATAATCAAAGATAATGTTTGCAACTAACCAAAACCCATACAAATAGAGTAAATCTGAAAATAAACACCGAACAAATCAAAACAAGAGAAATGCTTATTTATATATTTAATTGAACCTTTACTCATATTTTCCAACCAAAAACATGCTTATCTATATAAATTCATCTAGCCCACAATTAAAAGCCCATCAAAAAGCAGGAAAATACTCTTCTAATTCAAGAAAAACATTCTGTCTTAAATGTTGCACAAGTTGGCCTCTCAAATTTGAGTTCAAAGTTCATATTTTTCAATAAAAATAACGATTTTCTAGGTAGTTTCTCTTGGGTTCGAATTTCAACTCAAACCCTCACTTCCACGGCAACTCTCACTTCTATGGCTCTTATTTGGAGAGAGAAGAAGAAGTTTGAGAAGACAGTTCTTTTTGGATGATGAGCTGCTAAAAAAAATGAGTCTAAAGGTATCACTCTGTAGATAAGTAACTGAGTGACATGTAAGGAGAGGTTCCCTCTTAGCCTTATGAGCTTATTTGGTACAGCTTCTGTTTATGATTTTAGTCATTAGAAGAAAAAAAAAGTAAAAGCTATAACTTTTTAGTAAGTGTTTGAAACCATATTTTAAAAAAGCTTTAATGGGTTAAAATGGTTTCAATTATTTTTAAAAGTTACAAAAATATTATATTTAAGCTTATAATATATAATTGATACTCTGGTATAAGTTTTAAATCTATTTTAGAAGTACTTTTTTGAGAAACAACTTTTTGTGGCTTTAACAGGAAGCACTTTTGGAGAGTAAAAGTTTTTCTAACAGTTCATCCAAATACTTCTAAAAGTAGCTTTTATACTCAAGAAGCCAAAAGTAACTTTTAAGAAGCTCTCTCAAACAGGCCCTCTATGTATTTGAATACCCAAATTGACACATTGATACTTTTAGTATTCTTACTAATAACTCCATTAAAGATACTTAATCACATATGTATCCCCATTATCAATACATGATCATACATGTACCACCATTTTAATAAAGTCATTCAAATAAATATCAAATACTAATTTCAACAATTACTAAAATACCCAATTAAGCTAAACCATAATAAATTATCCAATAGACAATCATTAAATTCATATCATTTTCAGTTACTTATAATATGCGGGTTCATGCAAGTAGGCGCTCCAACTCTCTACTGTTAAAAAAACCCTTAAAATACCATTAGTTTTTGTAGAAAATCTACACAGTTCAATCTAATAAAACACATATATCATGATTAGAATAATAAAATGCATCACATATTATGCAAATTACTGTGAAAAATGCTTATTATAACTAAACACATTTGTGAGAATTTCGGGAATAACATAAGTATGAACAATTTCGCAATAATAAAGCAACAAGACGAAAAGTACTATAAATGGAATTTTATCTGACATAATTAGTACTCCAAGACGAAAAGTACTAAAATTAAGACTCATGTCGCCCACACATAAATGTAGCACCACAAGAATAGAGGAAGAACTAGCAAGAAGCATGTACTCAATTAGAAGTAAAACCAATCACATGGAAAATCGAACTACGACACAGATACTTTACTTTGTGACTCTCCAAATCATACCAAAACAAATGGTCACGGAATTCTCAAAGGGCTTAGAGTCTTCATGATCATCAGTACTATTAATGTAGTCTTTGAAGAACCCCCAATGGATAGACCCGCTCACAACAACGTAGAAATATCAGCTAAGATATTAGGCATCTGGTCAATTACTTTCCAACTGTAAACCGAAACTTCATTAAAGCTTTTGAAATGATTTAAAATTGTACCGCAGGCACAGAATATGATCGTTTCATGAATCCTTGCTCAAACGCTAACCACTTTGAAGTCTTTTGTTGAATGATCGAAACCAAACCCAACTCGAAAAGCAGGACGCCCCCACGAACGAGGAGGCAGCAGAGGAGGAGGAGGGAGTCTCTTGAACTCATTAGTTGCAGGGTTCAATTAGCGGAGATCTTTTTTTTTTTTGGCGATCAAATAAGCATAAGACACCGTTGTCTCCACCCTCTAGTACGAGCGGCCAAGTCGGAAAATGTTTAGAATCATAGTTCCGAATCTCATCGAAACTTTTGGAGCGACAAGATATCCAAGGGTAGCTTTTTTCATTCAGAAGATGGTGGACGTTTGAAGTGATTGTTTACGAAAGATTGTTGTCGCATTAGGGTTTCCAATATTTACAAACGCACTCGTAGCTCCACACAGACTTGGCGTCCAATCTTAAAAGTATATCTAGAATGATATCCTTCAGGATATCGTTGAAAGAAAACAATCTCTCTGATGGTTCTTTCTTTTTCTCCATCAATGAGTTCCGTTCTTCAGATGGGGAGGAAAGCACTCAAACTTAGGAGTCACGTAACTAATTTCTTTGGGAAGTAAAAAAGAAAAGTTTTAATATAATGAATAGTTATACCTTTTTATTTTAATTTCTTTTTTTGGGGATTTTTTAAATTCCTTTTTGAAGTTCTGTTTTTTAGGCATTTTTTTTTAGATTAATGCGGAAAACAAACGCAGTCAATTTACACTTTCGCAAAAGAGAAAAAAAAAAAGAGGAAAAATGGAGGGAACACAAAAAATTGATGTGTTTGCTTATAAGCAGGGGACCAATAAAGCCATCTGTTATGATCGTTATATCGAGCTCCTAATGTAATGACTAACGATAAAGTGTACTCAATAGTTATTCTACCAAAAAAAAAAAAAAAACCCAAAACTACGAAATTGTTTTTATAATGCATACGGGTAAAAAGGCATACCCTTTCCAATAATAATAATAATAATAATAATAATAATAATAATTGTAGTAATAATAAATGCCATATCAACATGTCATATGTGTTGGACAATAAAAGAAGATTTAGTTTTAATCACAAGGGACATAAAATAATAACGGACCTATGATTTATGCTACATTGTCGTTTTCACTTAATTTGTTGTTTTCCTTTAATTATTACTTCGTTCAGTTGTTTGACAACGATGTAGTTGTTTTCACATTTGTCCCCCCACGTTATGGTGGTGATTATCTATGGTTTGATGCCGTTGTCGTTTCTTTCTTTACGTTCGTTATTTCCTTATTTGGTGTCGATAAATTCACTATCCTTTCCATCTTTGTTGTCGTCTTCAGGCAGTTGTTTCGTGGAAGAAGTCGTTTATCACTTCTTCTTTTCTGTTTTGTTTTGTTTTTCTTTTTTTAAGTTTGTTATGTGACATGGGCAAACAACGTGACAAGTCTCTAAACTTTAAAGATTACGATGATTTGGGGATGTTTGTTATCCCAACCATTCTTGTTAGTCCCGATCCTAAGAAAGAAAAGGAATAATTTATAACAAAGTTTTCGTGTTGTTAATTTCTAAGAGTAGTGCCTCTTCCCCTATACCTCCTATTGGTGTCTGTGATCTAGTTTTATAGGCAAAACTCTTTTTGAATTTTTAGCGCTACCGTTTGACAGCTGCCTCTTAAACTTTTAATTCTAATAATTTACTCACTCAATTTGCTTAACTATTGAAAATCACAATATTAAGCACATTCAATAAACGGCGATTGATGACAAAATGTCTAAGTTTTTTCAACTGCTTATATCAAAAACGCTCGACACGGCTATGTTTGGAATCTAAACTTTATGATGAAAAAAAAAAAAAAACTATGAAAGAAAGTGCAAAGAGAAAAAAAAAAGAAAAAGGAAAAGAAGATATTTTCTTCTTCTGTTTGGAAATTAAGAAACATAAAAAAATAATGGACTTATTTCATTGTATGTGTCATAATTCTAGGTTGTGTTTTTTTCCTTATTTATTCTGGGCATGTTACTTTTGTTTCAATGCAACCACTACAATACTGACGTAGTGATGCGTCGTGTAGTACCTTTTTTTTTATCTGTATCACTGTTTAGCGTTGACTTTTAGTACTGTCATTAAAACCTACTCTAGCAATATTTGTGAAAGAAATTCTTCGATGCTCAAGTAATTAGGAATTTGTGCAAAACATGTTAATTTCGTATTACAAAACATCCTAAATAAAGTAAGCTCTGAGATTGAAAAAAAAAAAAAAAGCACCCTTTTATAAGCATGTGTGTGTGTGTGTGTGTGTGTGTGTGTATAAACTCCTGTTTTACTTTATTTATAAGTACTCTAGGCTCAAGGCACACTTCAAAAGAAAATGGCAAGCTGATCTCAAAACGATAATCGAATCTTTAGTAAGTCTCTAAATTGCAAAGTTGACTTAATTATAGACAATTCCGTGATAATAAGCAACAAGTCAACCGTGGGTTCATGATAAAATTCAAAGTAGAGAAATATATAGGTGCTCCAAATCATAAAGAAAATAACAAAGACTTGGACAGAGTCCTGCCCTGCCAATTACATCACAAAAAACGAAACTTTATCGGACATAATAAAGTACTAAATTTAAGAATCACCAACCAACATACAAATTAAGCACCACAATAGTAACCAAGGAAGAATAAGCATGGACCTAAATACGTATGATGCTCTGTACATAACTAGTAAAACCAAACACATCGCCATTCGAAGGACACAGATATTTTATTTTGTCACTCTCAAAGTCATGCCAAAACAACTCGCCGCGGAATTTCATCAGCACATTACCATCATTTCCAAAAGCTAAGAGCTTACAGTCTACAGTACGAGGTTGTTGGAATTGTAATTCTCGGGAGAGGAACGTATTCACATCCACCTCCACCAGTTGGACCCAGGAATCCGAAACACCGTATTCCTTCATCAACAAGGTTTTAGAATTAAATTTACAGACTGCGATGTTGTCAGCGAAAACTAAAGAAAGACTTTCAGACAATTTTCCCTATAAGACAGTAACCTTCATATATTTTTGCTTCATCCGGAGTGTGAATCAGCTTAAAAGTCTCCGTGCTCAGATCAAAAGCAATTATCTCAAAGAAATCAGAAGCCTCATCATCACTATTATCGTTATTGTCGCTAAATTGTCTATTGGTGTCAAAGAATCCTCAAATGGATAGACCCGCTTACATTTTAGTACACTGGGTTCATATTTTGTGAAGATAAATTTTAATTTATCTTTTTATTAATGAATATTAAATTATTTTGTGAAAATTATGAAAGAAAATAAATACAAATAATATCGAAAAATAAATAAGTTTACGTATATGTTTTTTTTATAAGTTTTATTTAATCTTTGTTTTGTTTTCTATTTGATTTGTATTTACTTGCAATGTAGTTGGTTGCTTTTGGTCAGTTCATGTAGTCCTTTTGTTTTGTTTTTTGTTATTTGTTTTGTTTTTCTTTTTTTACCCATGAATGTGAGAAGAACTGTTTAAAAGAAAAAAACTTTACGTTGGTTCCTAAATTTTTTTTTTTGGTCAATTATATGTATCCTTTGCTTCATATTGATCTTGGTTATTGACGCAAAGGTTTATTCTTTTCATGGCAACACACACAAGTGATTAACGTCTATATTAGGTACAGGTGAAATAATGCACGTAAAAGTTTTTCCTAATCATGAATATTGAATCATGGTATAGTTGACTATACATCATTCAAAAATTGGGTAACCTACAATTAATTCTATATATTTCACCAATCATAAGAATCATGTGATAAGTCTTTAATTTATATTTTATTTTCAAAAATAAAGACATATCAACAAGTTATCTACACAAATCATATTTAAATAGATTCCAAAATTAAATCCTCATGAATTGTTAGAATTTTTTTTTGTCAACTATCCATTTATTACAACCGTCAGATTTATATCCAATGGTTAATATTACAGTAACCATTTGAGACATACCTATTGAAACCGTATATATATATATATATATATATATGTATGTATTTTCAGATAATAATGAAAATAGTGCCTTGCTAATTATTGTGTCATTTGGTACGCATGTTTAGAACGCTTTAAGTAATTTTGAACCTATGAACCTACAAAAACTTACCTCCGGTTTGCAAAATAAAGAACTGGTTTGAAACGAGAAGGATCATTTAAAACAAATTAAACCAATCCTCCCTTAAATTGTAGAGGTTTTGAACCATTCTTTACAGTTTAAACCCCTTTTCATTCTTATTTTCCTTTATAAATCATAGTTTTTTAAATACTAATTCTCAAATATGATGTTTAACTTCGATTTAAACATTTACATTCCACAAGGTTTAAAACTACTGTTTAAAACATCATCTGTCAATTATTGGGGAAACTTAACCAGCTGAAAAACCTCAGTGTTCAGATCAAAGGCAACTATCAATTTAAAAGGTTGACGAATATCGGTTTTTAAAAGAAACAGATCTCTCTGATGTTCCTTTCACTTTCTTCATTGTCTTATGTTCAGCAGATGGAGAAGAGATGAGAAGGAGACGGCCGACGTACGAGTCATAGATATCTCGCTAGGGTTTAATGCAAGAAATATCTACCGCTTTTTGTTTTTTGTTTTGGTTTTTTTTTTTTCCTTTTCTAAAGTGTTCAATTTTTTTTTTTAAATTAGAGAATGCTTTAGTGTGTAAACTTCGGTCACCTTTTTGGCAGGTTTGTTACCCGAGGGTCATTTGTGATAATAAAGAAACCACTGGGGCACCAACAATGTGATATTAACCCCTATATATGTAATATATTCTTGTGACAATCAAATAAATAAACTGCTGGGGTAAATTCCTTTTCAAATTCTCAGTGGACTTTTATTTTAATTACCAGCAAAGGCTTATCATATAATCTAAATTAAAACAAAAGCAAAATAAAAAAAAATGAATCAGTGAACGATTAAGAAGGGATCTAATAATTTAGTGGTCTATTTGAATTAAAAATGAATTTCTGATTGCAATAAAAAAACAACTTTTAATATGATTTCATATCATGTTATTGGATTAACCTTTAAAATTTGAATAGAATTTAATTATATAGCCAACATTGTTTAATATCTAATGTTTCTACAAGAAAAATTATTGAAATTCATTGTTATTGAGAAATTATTGACATTATGTCATCACCTCCCAATCCCATGAAGCCGTCGAATGCACGATTGATGTTGCCTGAGAAGATCGGGAAGGAGAGCTCGCCATCGATCCTTAGATCATTGTCCTTGTGTCGAACCAGTAGTGAGAGAGAGGTTTTTCAGAGTAGAGAGAGGAGGAGAAGAAAGAGAAACATTTTTTCAGATTAGAGTTTTTTTTTTTTTTCCTTTTTTTGAACTTCATATTAGAGTTTTTAAGCTGAGAATATGTTTAATCTTTATAGAAAGAATATTTTTGATATTATGAAGTGCTGAAACTTCCATTATATATTTATTATCATTATGTGTTTATTATCTTTATCAAAAACATTATGTTATCAATTTTTATCGGTAAAATACTCTTTCTCACCTTCTCTTTTCCCCAAATAAAAGGAGAATGGTATACTACACCTAGAAAAAGGTCATGAATTTTTAAAGCTTGAGTTTTGATAATGGTTTACTCTTTGCAAGTGAGAATTGTATCAGTTATTCACTTGTTAATCTGGGCAGAGGCAGTGTGAAGATTAATACGCTGGGACCTGCAAAATAGTTTTTTTTTCCTCTCTCATCTTGCATTAATCCAAACCAAGATCAAAGCCTTTTTTTTTATAGACTTTTTGTGCTTCAAAGTTTTCTCCCTTTACGTGTTTTCTTGTTTCAAATATAAATAAATCAAGTTCTCATTTTAACTTTCTGCAACTTCTTCCTTAAAACTACTTTTTCTTTTTGTGAAGTTTCTAAATTATTTATAAATGGGTATTGTAGATTTTTATTTTTCTGAAAGAGTTTAAAGGAGTTTTTTTTCTCTTTTTTTCTTCTTTAATAGAGATGGATATATGGGATAACCAGAGGGAAAAAAAAAAAAGACGCAAGAACTTTACTTTACCATTACTTTGTATTAAAAACTAAAACAGGTTTAAGAAAATTTATCCCCCATCATATATGTTCTCATGACAACTTCTACTCATAATATTCCCAGCAAAAAAAAAAAAAAAAAGGCGCATGACAACTTCTCAAGATTTATAGATTTGATTGTATCTAGTCTTTTGATGTGAGACCTGTTTCAAAAAAACCATTTGATTGTAGAGTTGTTTTGAACTTTTACCAATACTCCAATAGGTATGAAGAGATTAAGCGGGGAAAACATTCATGAAAGAATACAGATTCCATAATGCAGCGCCGGGTTTCGCAGCAGGGGTTTGACGCCGGACTTTGTGAAGGTAAGTTCTCATGCAGCGCTGGGGTTTGACGCTGGTTGATGTCGTGATATGAGGCGCTTATGGGTGGTGTGGAGATTAGATAGGAAGATCTACGTTTTTTTTCTTCTCTTCATTAATGAGAAATTACAATAAATAGTACAGTCTAAATCTTAATATAAGTAAATAATACAGTTTTAAAAATATTTAAGTATACAAAATACACTTTTTAAATATTTAAATATTTAATTTTACTTTCTTATTTCTTATTTTTTGTTTTTGTTTTATTTTTGTTTTTCATTGTTTTATTACTGTTTTGTGTTTCTTTTTACATCATTTCATTAAAAATAAATTTTGTTTTAATTTAAGTAAATTATTTACTAAATATTATTACATTTTAATCTATTTATTTTTTTCTTATTTAATAATGCTCTAATTCTCTTCTATTTTTTTTCCCATGGTAATTGTACAATTTTGATTAGAGATTATTTCCAAAAAAAAAAATATATATATAGCCAAGCGCTTGGTCGAGAAAAAGTTACACATGAGTAGAAGAACATGTGGGTCCCACAACAAATAAATATTCATGATGCTGCCCCTTCATGATCCAGATAGGCAGCCGCGAATGATGCCAAGTTGGTGGGAACCCCTAGCTTTACTCTAACTCGTCTAACTTTTTTGTTCATTTATTGTCTAATCAATTATAGGTCAATAACTCGGCCACTTCGTCAAAAACACTACCGTTTAAAATCCTCTATTTTTCTGTTGTTTGTCATTTATTTTATTTTTATTTCTTGGCGACTAGTTTTTTCTTTGTCCACACCTAATTTTCTCTCTTTCTCTCATCTGACCGTCACAAGGTCTAAAGGGGCAGAGCGGAAAGCAATGGAGAGAGAGAAATCTCGTAGAGGTGGAGGAAGAAGAAAATATGAAGCACAAATAAGATTTATTGGTTGTTTACAAGATATAAACTAATGCTTTAAATTGTAAATAGTATAAAATTGTTACATGTTATAGTAAAAATCTACAATATAAAACTCTTAATCAAACTCTCCCAAATACCCTATTAAATTGGATTTTTTCTATTATTGGGTGTTTAAAAAAATCTATTTTTCTGTCATTTGTTATTTATTTTATTTTTATTTTCTTGTCGATAAGTTCTTTCTTTTTCCAAACTTAATTTTCTCTTTCATTAGTTCTTTCTCTCTTGTTTATGTGAATTGATCGAGGAAATTTTCGGCAGGGCTACATTCCGTCTGTTCTTATCCCTACCCACACAAGCACTTTCTCACTTCTATTTTTTTCGTCGACGACTGTCCTTTCCACCTTTCTCTAACTTCTCTCCCCACTACATATGTGCTAACTTCTAAAGGATTTGTCGAGAAAATTCGAGTGTGAGACAAGCTATATGGTTTCAATATGTAGGAAAGGATAGAGAAAGAAGTGAAGAGAAAGATAGATTAGTCTGAAAAAGAACATGTCATAGAGAAAATAGGGAAAAGAAAAAGGAAAAAAAAGAAGGAATTTGAACGGTCCAAACAATGTGTAGTTTAATAACTACAAAAAGAGACTGGTAGACTGTAGGTATAAATAATAGAAAATTGAGGAGGCCATATTACACAACACCGATATGCTCTTTAATGAGTTTAACATCACACCGCAAATCATTTTATGTATATGGTAATAATATAGTCAGTAAGAACCAACATATAATATTACCATTACAGAAGAGGTCGTATTACAGAACACCAATATGCTCTTTGCAATGACCTTAACATCACATGTCAAATCATTTCATGTATATGGTAACAATATGGTCAGTAAAAACCAACATATAATGTTACCATTACATAAGGCATCTGAATTTATTTAGTTACATCATTATTTTCATTAATCACTTATAATCTTGAAGTCCCAAAATCTTAAAGTCCCAAGTAAATCCCAAGATAGTCCAACCACCAACCGATACTTCCTTTGAATCCAAGAACAAAGCCATTTTCGATTGGGAGACTAAACGGTGTACCGCTTGTATTTCCATATGGTCCATAGATTTTCTTATTAGACTTGAATGTTAAAGAGCGTACAACTGTCCACGTTTGCACAACACCAACATACCCACTCACTTCGACTATATACTTGGTAGGAAAGTATAGGGAAATCTAGATTTCAAAGGACAAACTGAAATATAAGTAAAATAAATGAGTATGTTATGTATATGTGTATATATAGGAAGTATTTATCACTAAACAATAATTTAAGTTATATATACTATGATATTTGATAATTTGTTCTTAGATGTAGAAAATGTTTTGCAATCGAGCTTTTGGTTTTGGAAAATTTAATAGATACTTGCTAAACGCCGAATTCCAATCTTTTCTATTTATTTTTTTTTTGGGTAGACAAATTGCAAGATGTATGAATATGTATACTAACGGATCTATGTCTTGTAAACCTAAACACATATATAAGAATACTTTTACAATGTCATCATAGGGTAATGCCACGTAAAAGAAACTCTATAGCTTAATTAAAAGAATGAAGAAATGAATAAAAAACTAAAAAGAATGAAGAAATGAATAAAAAACTAACTTTCACTGGTGTGAAGCCTTTTATGTCGCTTGTATGATTTTTTCCCACAAATGGCGAACCATTCAAGTCGTAGGTAACTTGAAAGTCTCCAATGGCGGTCTCGTTATTATATGAAAGGTTGATTTCTCTGATTACAGTGTATTCACCGTCATCAAAAGGCTTACCATCGGAGCTAGTGCTCACTTTGGCTCCCCATGGTCCAATTATTATATACTCGCTTCTCCAACTTTGTTGATTATTTTTGGCTTGATACCAAATATGTTCCAAGGGATGATAATAAATCTTCATGTATATATTATTTGCAACTTAAGAGTCTGCTAACTCGAACTTTATATGAAACGTATGTGTATTTATATCTAAAAGGAAAATCTTCGATACGTCAAACCAATAAAAGAAAAAGCTTCTTGAATAAAAATGTTCAAATGAAACGTTTTAAAATTTTATAATCTTACTTTTTTTTCTTTTTATCCAATATGAAAAAATTAAAATATATATTTTTCAATGACCGAATATTTTTATAATAGATACGTGATGACAAATGGAAAATGATAAAAAGGAAAAGAGAAACTCCAAATGAGGCAGTCATTTTTTTTCCTTAATTGACTATTAGAGTTTATATTTATACACATATATGGGTGAAACCTTAATATATAGGTATTCCGTTAAATACCTACTGATAGGTATTTTACTCTGATGCTTCGATGGCAATAATTTTTTTTTTCCAGTTTTCGGATAAATTGTTCTTTGATATGTTATAAATATTCTTGGAAATCTAAATGATACTAATTTCGCTTTTAAGAGATATGATATATTCTCTACTAACGCTTTTTTGGATAATTTTAAGTAATTAGCAAAGAATCTATCATATTTTTTTAGATTGATACCGGGGCTGCAAAATGGTTTTAAGAAGTGCTAACTACACAGTCTTTTTTTATTTTTTTACACTTTTCATTTACTATTTGACACGTGAACACTACTACCTTATCTTTTGTTTAAATAATAATTTATAATTTTAGCAGATTTCACGTGTTAGATAGTGATTAGAGAGAGTCAAAGAATAGTAAGAAAAAAAGTGCACTCCTCAAATGACTTTAGGTGAAAACACTTATGACAGATTATCCAAACACTTTTAGAAGCAATTTTTTGACTCAAAAAGCCAAAAGCAACTTTTAAGAAACTCTCCCAAACAAGCCCTTAGTGGCTTTAATTGGAGACACTTTAAAAATTTAAAACACTTCTAACTGATCATCCAAATACATGTAGAAACAGCTTTTGGACTCAAAAAATCAAAAATAGCTTTTATGAAACCCTCTCAAACAGACCTCTAAATGTATAAAGAGTTAATTTATTATATTTTACTAATTAGTTTTCAATACATAATGTGGATTTCAATCATTGGTTGAAGACAAGGAGACAAATTTTAGGACAGGAGTTTTCATCCAAACCAAACCACACCGCAACTTTTTCCACCGCACCACAAAAACTTGAAAAAATACAAGTGCCAACGATTTTGAGGTATAGGTTTTTTTTTGGGAAACCAATTAATCCCAGAGGCACCATGTTTTAGTCACCATATAATGTGGCATATAAGAATATTTGACCATATGAATTTAAAGTAAAGGTAACAATTTGTATCTGTCGTATTTGTCGTGTTCTGATCTTTTTTTAATTTATTTCTTCAATTATAAAATTCGTGTCTTTTTAGCCTTTGTCATGCCATGATACATACTGCGAGCCCTAATTTAAAGCGAGGGCCCGTGGTTTTAAATTGGACACTTGTTAAGGGTTGGTAGGTAAGCAATGCACAACAAAATGGTTCAGCTTTCTCAAAATGGTATAATAATAGACCTTGTCCTGTCTCCTTTCTTTATCTGGCATAGTTAAAGAAAATCTAAAATTAGTGAGTATACAATTATTAAAGAAAAACTAAAATCTAGTTTTTGTGTGTGTGTGTGTGTGTGAATGGATAAGTATATAATTATTAAAGACAATGTCCACCCGACACATTGATGGCATATATATGATTATTAAAGACAATGTCCACCCCACACATTGATGGCATCTATATTACCTTACAAATGAGTGTCTGGATAGATTTACTGTTAGATATGTATACTTTAAGGAGTAAAAATGTAATATATTTTTAGAGATATTTTTATCAATAAAGAGTTTATTTATTATTTATATACCAAATCTTGTCCTCTTTACGTTCATATTTGTTAAATGTATGTTAAAAAAACAAAAGTATGAGATTGTTGGTCTAAGCTTTTAGAATCAGGCATAAGATGAACAGATTATGTAGAAGACATGATTCTAAAGATAACGGTCTGAATCATAAAATCCACAATCAAGTGAATAAAGTTGAGCACTTTATTCATACAAGATTGTTATGTTGTTTATATTCCTAATGGAAAATGGTTTGTCTTGGCCATTGGAGGCGGACTTTGTGATAGAAGTATTGGCACATTGTCATAGGTGACGATGTGTTGGATCGGGACATAAAGTGAATTGATTTGGATTAATAATTCTGTCTTGACAAATCGATTTACTTTAGACAATCATATGTATTGTATCTTAATCTTGAGATGAATAGTAGGCCTGTTGTTTTGACTTATGTTTTTTGATGTACCAAAGGGTGACATCCACATTTATATTGGTACGCATGTTAGTACGTTGGAGGTATGACTCGTGATAGCATAGACTTGTTATTTAAATATATGAAATCCACAGCTCCTCTTTAGGACTAGATGATATCCTTTTATATGTTATCCTATAATTAAAAAATTGAAGCGCTCAACCATTTGGATACATAGGTGTAACCGAATGGTACACCGTCTTTGGATGGTAAGTTTTATGATGGTGAGACAATGGAACGTAAAATAAAAATAATTGGGAAGGTAACACAGAATTTATCTTTGAGCCGATTATGGATAATCTTATAGGGACGATATATTATGATATGTCATGGAGACTTAGCTATACGGGCTTTGTAATTCTATATAATTTGAGAGTGCAGTTATAAGCTTTTAGTAGAGTAGCGTTGAAGTTGATAATTATGAAATGTATATCTAGGATATTGGGTTTTATAATTATTGAGAGCTTGAATTATATAGGTCCATTAGGTCTCCTTTGCTAGCTAATAACAATTCTGTAATGATATGGTGTGGTTTTCCAATAATTGGTTACTCGTGTCAAATTATCAGATTGGCTAAAAATTCGATAGGATTAGATAATTTATGTCTGTTTATCGGTTAAATTAATTTTATGAAAATTAATTCAAGATAAACTTGTTGAATTATCGGAAATATTTATTTTCTTAGAAATTATTTAGATATGACTATTTTAATCAGATAACTTTTTTATTGCGTTATTTGAATTAAAACTGAGGCTCTATCCCTACAATCTCGAGTGGGAAATACAAGATTCACATGGATCATTTATTGTAAGTTTGGCAGGCCAATCTTTAAGTTTGGCCTACCGATGAAGTAAGTTCGACAGGCTAATCTGCTAGTTCGGCCTACCGACTGAATGATTTCTGATCACAGGTTTTTGAACGTGATTTTTATCTTATATTGATTCTGATTCAAATTTTTGAGGCTTTTTCTAATAAGGACTGAACCCTAAGCCCAACCTCTATACAAAGGAGTGTAAGATCATTGTTATTTAGATCAGTTGAGAAATCTAGAGTGAGTACTTTGCTAGTGAGACTCTAAAACTCCCCAGAAAGTTGTTGTTCACAAATCAAGAAATATAGCTTTGGGTATTTCTCGATTGGTTGGAAGGAGAGCCACTTGTGGAAGAGCTGTACGAGTGTGCCCATACACACACCGATCGTGGATAAAGAATAACAAAGAAGGCTAGTTACTTGAGGTCTTTTTTCAACATCTTTTCTCTTCAACGATTGTGGAGCTTCTTCAGCATACATGGTTGGTAAGATCTGGTTAATTTATGCATATAGTGTGTCAAATTTATGTTTTGAAAAATATTCTAATATTAAAAAATTTTTAAATTCCATTGCATACTATTTTTTCAACAATTGGTATCAAAGCCATGATTTTTATGTAAATTTACGAGTCTGTGATAATGTTATATGTATAAATTATGTGATCTTGATCTCTCTTATGCTTGAACTTAATTTTATAGAGAGTTGCAATCTAGGTTTCTATATATTTATATATGTTGTCATGGATTATATAGTGAATGTTTATTAATTAATTATGGTTGATTAAATTATTATTTAATTATTTATTAATTACGTTATGTCAGTTATGGTTCCTTAGAGGTTAGAATGTGTATCTACGTTTTTTCATAAAATTAGATAGCAGACTATCATCTCTATCTAAGAATTATTATTTAATTTTAAATTTGTAAGAATTTTGTATTTAAATAATCATTCGAAGAAGATGGATCTAAAAGATGGATGATAGCGTTCCCCATGTATTTCTTGAGTTTCTAAATTTTATGTTTTTGAATTATTGAAAATAAAATTGATAAATTGCATTAAAAATTTGTTTTTTCTAAAAAGCTTAGTTTTTGCTCGATTGGCATGCCGAACCCTTAGGTCCGACAAGCCGATGGTCGCAAATCGATTAGCCAAACTTAAGGTTCGGCAAGCCAATCTGTTATGACTGGCAGGCCGATCACACAGATCAACATGCAGGTAGAGAGCTACAAATTTTTCAAAAAAAGGTGTAGTTTTTCGATGTAGTTTTGATTTTATTTTTGGGACAATTCTAAGAAACATTAAATTTGAATATGACCGGAAATATGGAGTATTCGATCTATACAGGATTGAAGATTTGAAGATGGATATTGCATGAAGAAGGATACAATTCAAAGATTCAAGGATGAAGAATCAATAATATGTTTCGATTATTCTTTTGTAATCTTTATTTTCTATTCCTTAGGGTGGAACCATAATATTATGGTTATTTATTATTATTTTGCTTGTAGCTTTGCTTGTTTGCATTATAATATGATTTGCCATACATGTTGATAACATGTAATATAGAATAGGGAGTGCCGCTCATTTAAAATTGTTCATGCATGTTCTTAAAATAAAACCTTGATTTCAAAAGATTGAGTGGGAGAAGGTTTTCAAAGAGAGGACGTACGACCTTTATTGTTGGTCCATAGGTAGCACATGGTGGTTCCAATCTCATGGAAGGGATTTCATCATGTACTGGGTTAGGTCTTCGAGGGGGTAATTTACTTTAGTATGGTCTATCGTCGATTATTGTAACGCTCCAAAATTAATTAAATGTTATTAGTGAGTAAAATGATGAATTAGTGTGCCATAATAAGTATTTTAAACTCAATTTGAACATTTTGTGGAATTTTTCAAATTTATGTTGTTTTTGATTATTTTGATGATTTTTAATTTTTGTAAATTATTTTATTTATTATTTTAAATTTTGAAACAAAATAATTTGACAAATACCAAATAAGCCTTATTTGAAACCAGTGTGCTGCTGCACATGGTTTGTGTAGTTACTAGCCTCTCCCTCTCTTGTTTTATTCCTTCACTCTCCCTCACTCACTCAATCTCTCTTTCTTACTCTACTTTTCGTGTCTCTCTCTCTCCTCTCTGTCTCTCCTTCTTTCTCTTCTTCCTCTCAAATTTTGAATCAAAAATTCATGCTCAAGCTTTGGTTTCATGGAATAGAGGCTCGGGAACGTGATTTAGCAATTGAAAACGAGATTCAAAGCTTAATCCAAGGTTAGTTTTCAAAATTTTAAAACTTTTTAAACTTTTCAATTTTTCTTACATTTTGAAATTTAAGCATTCCTAAGCTTAGAAAACCCCCAATCTAGGTTAGAGGAACTTAGGATAACTAGAATCTAAGCTTTGTTTGAACAAAAGCGGACTTAAATCAAAATTTTTTATTTTTTTCTATTTTTCTCTATTTTTGGATTTATTTAAAAATTTTGTTTAAAACTTGTTTTAAAGCATTAAAAAGTGATCTACTATGTTTTTCTATCAACGATGATCATTATTCATGCCTGAGATGTGGGAAAACAAGTTGAAATTAAAGATTTGGGCCCGGGGAGGTTGAAACCCGTGCTTGAAAAATTCTAGAATTTTTTCAAATCGGCAAGCCGAACTTTGTGTTTAGCAGGCCAGATTCAAAGGGTTCGGCATGCTGGATTCATCCGTCCGACAGGTTCGGCCGGTCGGACTAGGGCGACCGACAGGCCGACCGGCATGGTGGAAATTTGTAATTTTTCACCCGTTTTTATTGTTTTGAACCTTGATTGAAATTCTGACTTTGTAAAATGATTTTGTAAACTTAAATGGCACACTAGGACACCATGAGATGATTTAGTAACATAGAATGTCTCACGTAAGATACTAATAGACCTAGTTTTCATTTAAAGTTGTACATAGATCCGCGAAGCTAACGTATAGCGGACCGAGATTATGGTGTGGGACACCGACATGAGTATTGGGGTAGGACTTCTCACCTCTTTCTTGGTAACCTAGTTTTAAAAATGGTTTTGGCCTAAAAGGGATTTTCATTAAAATGTTTTCAATGATCGTTTGAAAAAGGATTTCATTGACTGTTTTTATAAACAGTAGAATTGAGGTGGTTTTTATAATAAATCTCATAATGAATGTAAATGATTATATTTGGTAAAAAAAAGAGATTTTAATAATCATAGAAATATATATATATATATATATATAACTACATTTAAACGCATGATACCATATAAGAGATCGGGTCGTGTAAAGTGTGACCTTGGGGGCAGGTCCTGAAACTTAGTTGAGCCACTACGGTAGTGAAATATATATGGTTTACCCAGGAAAAGAAATTGGTATTCTTTCTAGTAGACCAATAAACTGTTTTGGTAAGATAAACTTTTATTAAATTTTTATTTATTTATTTATTTGTTCTGGTTCGTTTTTTTTATATATTTATTTGAATGATGAAATTTTCTTTAAAATTAAATGTTTTAAAATATGGTCTTACTGAGCCTTTCGCTCATATTTTATTTGTTTTAAAATCCTTCCCCTCTAGGTGGATATCAGCTTAGGATCGAAGAAGAGTCCATTGATCGAACTTGCGACCAGTAGAAGATTTGGGTGGGTTGTAATACAAATAATTTAAGGCATGTATAATCTTAACTTTCTCTTTTATTTTGGACTGTGATTGTAATTTAATATTATCAGTACTATGTGTGTGAACAAAATATGGGTCAATGGGACCCATTTTCGTTTCTCCTTGTTTCTTATTTACTTTCTCATTATCCACTTTTGATTTTTATTTGTTTGATTATTATAATTGCCTGCTTTAAATAAAAGGTTTTTAAATTATCACATTTTTATTAATAAATTTTAATTCTATAACCTAATTTTTAACTAAATCCTCATTTAATTAAATTAATTAATCTGCCATGTCACCTCCCGTACTCCAGGATGTAACAATCACCCCAAGGTTACAATAATAAACCATAGATAAAATAGTTGAAACGATGGTTATACACTCATATTAATTTTATTATTAACCTCCATAAGGAGCTCTATTAATAAAATTGATGGCGAAAGAAACGATTATTAATATATACTAGATCATGCGGGTCTTGGATGTCATATATTAATTAGGAGGTGATTTGTGTTCCTAATTGAATTTTGTAAGTCTCCCCAAGGCGGCTTGTTGAATTCTAGGTTGAGAATAATCATTGTAAGGTTGTGATTTTTTCAAGGTTTTGACACAAACACATTTGTATATTTTATATGATTGTGTTATCTTACTAAACTGTTATAATATATTTGCTTATGTTTGGTATATGATTCTTTATCGTAAATTAATTATGTCTGAAAACCCTTTATCTTTGATGCTTGATAAAAACCAATTAACCAGTGAGAATTTTAATGATTGGAAACGGAACCTAAATATCGTCTTATCCTTTGAGAAACTGACATTTGTGTTAACCACACCGTGTCCTCCCAAACCTACTATGGAATCCACTAATGAGCAAATCAAAGCGTATCATCCTAGATAGATGCTAACGATCAGATCCATTGTTATGTTTGTCACAACCCGCCTTTTTCGAGCTGTGATTAAACTTTTCCTTTCATACTTAGGGGCAAAAATTTGAAATTTTTTTTTAAACTGAATAAATATTTCACATACTATAATTTTTGAAAACTTCCAAAATACTTTCACAATCTTGTATTTACATAAACATTCTTACTTTTACAACATTTTTCTGTTCAAACATTCATTTTCAAAATAACTTATAATATGCACAGCGAAAACATTCAGTAGCAGACTCTATACCCAATCTGCACCCATCATCCGTCCGCCAGCTCATCGTTACAATTTATTCTGACCTTCTCGTCGGAATACCTACAGCATGAAAAACTTAATGAGCTAACATCCAGTAAGTCCCATAAATCCCACATGGACAATCAATTGAATGCATGATTCAATTATGCTTTCTTATGAACTTTCCTTATCTTGATCATTTCTTATCTTTCATTAGGTCCCAAGTGTTCGTACCATTGTCTAATTTCATTAGGGTCTACGTAACACCGTGACCATATTTTATTCTTTAAACTCCCCTTACTTCGGGAGTCGGTACGACACTTTTTTTAACTTCTGGTGACATATTTACCAATCTATTTAATATGGTTGTCATACCAGGCATGAAATGATATTCACATGTTATCCATAAAACATAAGTTCATATGAATTGTAGAGTACCCACAAGTAACTATTTCATAAACATACATGTTTTCATGATCGTATATACAAGTACACCATGTATCGCATGTAACAATACATAACATGATATACACTCAGGTATGTTAATCGTGTACACATAGGTACCGATTCTATATCTCTAGGCATTCATTTCATAGCATCAAACAAGTTCACATTGAAATTTATACCCTAATATGCATATTCACGCATTCTACACCTACTATTTCATGCTGTAGGTGGGAAGGGTACTTACTTGCTTTTGTGCACTGCAAAATCAACTTTGATCTTCGGTCTCCTAGACTCCTAGGATCATGTTGGCCAATTACAAAATTATTAGCCAATTTCAATGCGTTTCGTGACAAAACGTTCATTACTTAATCATTCGAATTGTATAACTGTATACAACTCTGTAGATACCAATTTCTTTATTTATGTCAAATTTTACCCTATCGTCACTTACGAAGAGTGGAAATCTTCCTAATCACTTTCTTTTCTTACTTGAGACCCTTCTAGAACTATTCGGGTTATTCGGACAAAAATGACGATTTTGCCCTCCGTAGCCCTACTGACCTATTTGAGCTCGGTTCCGCTCTTTTAAATAAAAACGGCCACATATTAATTCAAAATAATCTCCTAGTGGCTCGCATCCCTTTATTTCACACTTAAGCCCCATTTTTATAAAACTTTACGGTTTAACCCCTAAACCGAAAATTGTAACAATTTTGCCCCCGGGGCTAAAATTTTCTCTTTACATCAAAAATTTCTATTTTTCATAACAAACATTTTTGCTTGAAGTACCATACCTCAAATCATTTTGAAAAATGACAGTTTTGCCATTTTACCATATTTTCACTTTTAATAAATTCTTGAAAATTCAAAAACTCACAAACAGTTGAGTTTTTCGACGAACCGTCTATATAGCCTAACAGTTTTATCGAGATCTACAACTTTTGTGTTTAAATTTTCTCAAAATCTCACTGTAAAGGGGTGTTTTTGGGTATTTTCTATTTCTGTTGAGAAAGAAAGTTTTCTTTCAATTTAGTCCCTTAGATGTTTTTATCAAAATCTTTTTCAAAATTTCAAATCTATCCTTACAGAGTCTATTACATGCCTTACTCAGGTCATTTTCATGCTCAAATCTCATTTTTACACAATTTAGCCTTAAAATTGCAAAAATATAATTTTATGCAAAAACTACCGTTTTGCTCCATAACCCAAAAATTTCATCATCTCACCAAGTTATTCATCATATTCACATACAATTCCATCAAGTATAAGCTCAAAAGCTCATATGGGTTTGAGAAAATAGAAATCAAACAAAAATTCAAAACCTTAAATATCAAAACTTACCAAAATAACTTCTTTTTGATTTCTAGCCTTGAAATCCCTTTTGATCTGCCTTCCAAACTCCCTTTTCATGCAAAAATGATATGGGTTAATATTTCTTCTTCAACCCATGAAAAACCCCTTGAAAACTCAATAAAAAGTTTGAAATTTTACCTCTAATCTTGTAAAAATCCTTGGGGTTTGCTTCTAAAATTATTTTGGGGTTATTTTTACAATTTTTGAGGTTGAGAAAATTTTCTTGAAGCTTCAACTATGGCTGCCGTGACTTGGTGGAGAAGGAAGAGTGAAAATTTTTGTGATAACATGAATTAAATGCAACCTAATCCATTTGGTGACTCATGGTCACCCAAATGATTACCTCTAGGTGTCCTCACATAACAACACAGTGTTTTTTCTATTCTTAGACTGTATAAAAATATTTAATTTACTTTTCATTCAATTTTGGAGGCCAATTATAACATTTTTCGTATCTGTGTTATCACTTAGCTGTATTCTCATACTGCTCTGGCCTCCTTTCTACCCCAGGTTAGGGTTCGGACAACCT
>CAMOHE010056260.1:12684-28523 GCA_946598075.1 Artocarpus hirsutus | reverse complement strand
AAAATTCAAAACCTTAAATATCAAAACTTACCAAAATAACTTCTTTTTTATTTCTAGCCTTGAAATCCCTTTTGATCTGCCTTCCAAACTCCCTTTTCATGCAAAAATGATATGGGTTAATATTTCTTCTTCAACCCATGAAAAACCCCTTGAAAACTCAATAAAAAGTTTGAAATTTTACCTCTAATCTTGTAAAAATCCTTGGGGTTTGCTTCTAAAATTATTTTGGGGTTATTTTTGCAATTTTTGAGGTAGAGAAAATTTTCTTGAAGCTTCAACTATGGCTGCCGTGACTTGGTGGAGAAGGAAGAGTGAAAATTTTTGTGATAACATGAATTAAATGCAACCTAATCCATTTGGTGACTCATGGTCACCCATATGATTACCCCTAGGTGTCCTCACATAATTGGGCCACCTTTTAAGGCTTGGTGGCCCGAAAACAAGTTAGTAAATGTTCACTTAGTTGGGCTAAAAATTTACACAGTGTAATTTTTCATCACGCAGTATTTTTCTTATATTGCTGTGGTCAACACAGTGTTTTTCCTATTCTTAGACTGTATAAAAATATTTAATTTACTTTTCATTCAATTTTGGAGGCCAATTATAACATTTTTCGTATCTGTGTTATCACTTAGCTGTATTCTCATACTGCTCTGGCCTCTTTTCTACCCCAGGTTAGGGTTCGGACAACTTCTGTGTCCTAGTTGCATTCTAGTCGTTCATTCGCTTATACCACAATTTCAAATTAATTGTGATATAACATTTATTTTATGTATATTATTCACAGATTTTTGAGTAATTCAACTCATAAAATCTGTATTTTACTATATCCAACATTTCATCATATTTCCCATAAAATATGCAATCAATGCCGTTTATTTTTATTTTATCGTAATTTTTACAAAATTACAACTTTTTACAAAAATCATATTTTTTTAAAAAGTAAATTTATTAATTAAACCTAATTAATTATTAAGTTTTATTAACGAAATTTTCTCTATCGTTACAATGTTATAGCTAGTATAAATAATATACTGCAGGCTTAATATGAATATTATGAAACTACATATATATGTACACATATATAGAGAAAGAGAGCCAAAGTACCTGATGAGAGAGAAAAGATTTTTCTTTTTGCTTAATGAAGACTTAAGCAAACATCCGAAGAGAAGAAGACGAAGAAGAAAAGGAGTGGAGTTGGGAACAAGCTTAGAAAACACGTTAAAAATTTTTTTGTCCACTTCCACTCACTTTCTCGCGCTCTCTATTCTGTTTCTCCTTTTTTTTTTTTTGTATTTTTCTTTCTTTTCTCAGAAGACAAACAAGAGGACAAAAGAAAATGACGGCTTTTTCATGCGTCATCGATTTTCTATCTATCTATCTATTCACTTGCAAAAAAAAAAAAAAAAAAAAAAAAAAGAAAGAAAAATTATTTATTCTTTTTCCTTCAGCTTAAAAGTCAAAACAAAAATGTAATAACGAAAAAAATAAAAGCTACAATTCAATGTTCTCCGATTGTCCCTATTTTCTGAATGTATTTACGGAAGTGCCACTCATCACTGCTGATCATGATAACGTTGATTTACTGACTCAACTATGACTGGCCATCCTTCGCCTAGAATATAGAGATGGAGAGCGAAGCTACAGTGAAGAAGTCCTCACGCATCTTGTCGTGAGGTCCCATTTCTTGAAAATTATTGTTATTTTTTTATTTGTCTTTTATTGGCTGGAAAAGTATGGACAATTTAATAATTTTTTACTGCCATTTGTTTACTTTTCTTTTTTATTTTAAATGTACAGTTATAAATTAGCGATAAGTAAGGTCTGTTTGGTAAATGGATTCAAATTAGTGATTTGATTTGAGTTAGTGTAATTTGAATTAGAATTTGAGTTAGTGATTTGAATTGTTATCTGAATTGGTGTTTGAATGTGTATTTAGGTTTTAATTTGAGAATGAAATAAAATTAAAATTTGTGTTTGGAGAAGTAGTGAAATAGTTTTTTATTTATTAATAAATCTAATAAAATCTTAATGTTAATGATCCTAAAAAATATAATATTGGATTTTAATTTATTCCTCTCTTCACTGAAAACACAATGAAAAAAGAATCATCTCAATTAGATATCAAATGAAAAAGTTATGATTTTTTCCCTCAAATATAAAAGAGAAAATTTTCGTTTTTACTGTAACAAAGATTTCTGAGTATCAAAAGTTTAGGGGAATGAGAACTCTAAAAGCTTGAGTTATTGATACTCAAAAGATTCAGAATTTTAGGAAAACAAATAAGTATCCAAATGATTCTCAATGCTGAAATCTAAATTTGAGTCAATTGAATCTAAATAATACTCCAAATTAACAAACAGACATAAGTGTTGAGTTTAAAATCTTTTTTACTCTAAGTTTATAGGAGATTTGTGTTATGATTTTAAGATTTGTCTTAAGTTTCTTATTATAATCGGTCCAATACTTGCAATAGACGATATGGAAAGATGTTTATTTTATAGAGAAATGATTCTAAAAGATGAGCATGTGAGATCAATCTTGTTGAAGGACTTAAAAACCTGTCAGAAAATAATATGTTATGATTCAAAATTTAATTAAAAAGTTCTGGTATCAGACTCTAAAGATGATTTAGAAGGTAAATTGTATCAAATAAAAAAACAAACATTTGTATTAACTTGAATGATCCCAACATATAAGGACTCGACTTTGAATAGATAAATCCACCACTAATTTAGAGTGGAACACTTAAAAGGGGAAAAACATATACTAAGCTCCGAGAAGGGAAAACGCAATACACTAGCGTTGGCAAAATTTGTGTTCGTGTCGACACGTTTTCAGCATGACATGTTTAGGCTAAACACGAACACTACACGATTAATAAACATGCTAGAAATGCAAACACGAACATGATTCTCCTATGGCACGTATAACACGACATGACATGATCATTATTAAGTAGGCCGTAACAAGTTGACATGATTATTAAGCAGGCCGTGATAGGTTGACATGATAACAATACACATATGGCACGTTTAGGACCCAGTTAACAAAAAAATAAAAAAGTAAAAAAAAAAAGAAATTAAAAAAAAGCCAATAAAAAAAATTAACAAAAATACAATATCTAATTAATACTAACCTATTACAAATATTTCAAATATATTTATTTTTAAGTTTAAATATGTTATAAAAGGGAAGGTCGTATCGTGCTATATCGACAAATTTACGGTCCGTTTAATTAAACGTGTTAGACGTGTTAGCACGAATCTGGCTCGTTTATTTTTGTGTTATTCATGCCAACCTATTTATGGTCCAATTAATAAATGCGGTCCAAACTTGTTTATCTCATGTCGTTTTTGTATCGTATCATCGTGCTGTGTTCGAAATTGCTGGCTCTAGAATAGACACACTAATATCAAGTACACACATTTCTCTTTCAATAACGTTTTCGTAGTTGATGAAAACTTGCGATTGATTGAAGTTAAGAGAGTTTGTCTATCTTTGATTTTGTATTAATCACATACAAACTTTACTCACTATCTCGTCTAATAAGAGAGTCATGAATCACATTATTATTTTTTTAATTTTTGAGATGATAAATCACATTAAATTCTGACATAAATAACACAACCACATACATTGAAGAACTATAAGATATTATATTGTATTCTTTAATGGCACAAACCTTTACTTAAAGTCAAATGGGTCCATACTCCTTATGGAATTGTGCACAAATAAATTTCCCTTCAAATATAAGTGAGATATCAAATGGAAACGTGGGGTCATGTGGGCGTGGGAGATCCAATCACATTAATTAAAGAACAAAGGAACAAAAAAAGAGATTGGTTTTGACCTTGCTGATATGTTATTTTATCTTACAGTTCCAAAAGTTCATCACTTTGGAAAAACCATGGTCGGTCCATTTTTTTTGGGCACTTTTATTTTCTATAGCTTTCTTTCTTGTGCTTGCCAATTAATTAATTAATTGATCTAATTGATCATCTTATGGAATTATCATGAAAAAAAAGCTAGATTTTTTTTAGTAATGAACGGCCAACGTCGCTTTCTAATTCGGTATCTAAAATCACAAATATCGTCAGCCCGTTTCAGTCTAAATATTCTTTGTAAGGGAAGGTACAATAAAAATTATTTCATTTCTTTTTATCCAAGTAAGGGACAAACTATTCAAAATAGACACCCCCAACCCTCCCCCCACCACCACCACCAAAAGGTGGCGGCACATTGTTTAACAAAAAACAACAACCACATGCAACTTTCTAAACTTTTTAGACAAGTTTATCACCTTTCATTTTTTTTTTTTATAAGTGATGTGTCAAACACAATTAGGCTGATTTATATTACACATGGAACTTGCAATATCCTATAAATTTATGATATTTCATGTGAAGTAAAGGTAAAGGGTGCCATTCTACCAGGATATATTCGTGATGACAATTAATCTTACTTTCTAGAACAAAACTTTTTTTTTTTTTTCAAAAACTAAGAAAAGACGAAAAGAAAATGTGTTCACAAACTTTTTCCTAAAAGGTAAATTTACTTGGATCAAGAAGAGAAATAAAATTATCAAAAACAAAAGAAACTAAAAAAAAAAAAAAAGGAGTTGGCACTTGCATAATTCCACCCTCATTCATGCAATTGTTGCTGATCTCTTCTTCTTTTTTTTTTTTTGTTGTTACTGTTTTTTTTTTGTTTTTCTGTGCTTATTCTCTGTTTGTTTATATTTAATACTTAAAAAAAATAAATATAAGTGGCAGAAATTTCACACGTGATTCGTCATGAAATTTTCAGTTAGTTAATGAAATTTTCAATAGTTTAACTAACTGAAAATTTCCTAGCTCTAAATTTTCTAAAACTACCAATCACAAGTCTTTGAAGTAGGTGTTTGGATCTGAAAGACCACCAAAATACCGACCACTGAAAACGGGATTTTTTTTTTTTAATTTTTAGTGGCATGATAATGTTTTTTATTAGATTGGATGCATACTTTTCCCACAATTTCTTTTTTTTTTTTTTAATTCAGAAAAGGTGCACAAGTTGGTAAGAACTCATGTCTTTACAACTCGACTGCTATCAAAACTAAACAAATAATTAATTCCTATTGGCATCACTCATTGAAATTATAGAGTTTTAAAATTGAAGCTCTTTCGCCCCTGCCAAAAAAAAAAAAAAAAGTAAAATAGTTGTAGCAGCAATTTTGGGTGCCTTTTGCATTAAGTAAAAAAAGCTGAAGATAGACACATTACAATGAAATTTATCACTGAAAACTTCATATACTTAATGGCGGTTTGGTTTAAAGGTTTCAACATAAAATTTGAATACAAATTTATATTTTTTTATGAGAGAAAGCACTATCACAAAATAGTTTGAACTCTGTTTTTAGACCAAACAAGCAGGTAATTAGAATTTTAAATTGTTAACATGAAAATTTTAGCAAGAATTGTGCAAGAAACTTCTAGTGTGTGTGTGAGAGACAAAGATTATCATTTTTTTGGAAAAAATATGCAAAACCTCCCTATGTTTTGCAAAAATATCGCTTTTTTCTCCTCTTATTTTGAAAATGTCCAAAACATCCTTTGTGTTTTTAAAGTCAGACACAAAATACCCCTGAAGAGATTAGACTTTTTTAAAAACCAAAATTATCTTTACTAATCTTTGTTAAAAACAAATTGGTATATTCTTAAACCAAAATACTAGATAAAATTAATCTTAAAAAGTTAAAACTATCAAGATAATTAAAATATTTGCTTAATTGAAATATTTATTTACACATTTTAGATTATGTTTTCTTTAATTTTTAAGTCAAGTCATATTTAAAATAACATTTAATATATATTAGGATAGATAATTTTAGAATTTTTAAAAATTTAGTTGCTTTAGGGGTAATTCGAATATGATTTTATAAACATATAGGGTGTTTTAGGCATTCTAATAATAAAAAAGGTAAACATAGTATTTAGACAAAACATTTCTTAAACAAAACGAGATATCATGTCGTTTATCGGTCTAAGAAAGGGAGTAGTCTTTTGTTGTTTAGTATAAGCACACGTCGTTTATAAAGTGAAATGAGCGACATGTGGTTCGTTTATTAGTAAACGATATGGCGTTTTCAGTTTCAAATGAACCAAGGAAATTTTTCTCCATTTTAATAGTTAAAACGACTTGTCGTATTCTTTTACAATGTCACGCCGTAAAAGGTTCTGTTTATCTTCAGAAATTGTGCGTATGTGTGTTCGGAATTTGGATTTTTTTGGTCCTTTTTGGGAGGAATTGGAATTTTAAGACCAAGATTTCTCGACAAAATTAATCCATATGATAACGCTTTTCAGTACCATGCACATGTATACATATACGTGTGTATACACCATCTTTGTATTAATTCGATGACAAGTCAAAAACTCATGTTCATTGGGGAAAAAAAGAAGACTTTGCTGGTTGATAGAATAGATAGAAAGAATCCCTTAAAAAGAATGATAGAAAGAAAGAGGAAGAGAAAGAGATAGAGTGTGATAATTTATTCATTCATTATAGTTTAAATAAGAATTACCATTATTGAAGTACTTACAAAGATCAAAATTAATTAAGATAAACTTAATTAAATTTTAGATAATCCTAAGAGATAAGTACAAATCTAAATTTAAAATCAAATGCTAATAAATAACTTTACAACTTTAAATCTATAAACTATTCTTAATGTTCCACATCAGAAATATTAATTATATTTTGAATCCGAAGCTAGTGTCACTACAAGAAAAACTACATTTAACGACATATTATTTATGACATGTAATTTTGAATATCATTGAAAAGTACATATAACGATATCTCCAATAAACATGTCTTTAATAACATTTGAAACAATAATTGACGACATCTATATATACGCCGTATTAAGGGTCTCCTTTTAACGATAATAGTTTAGTATCGTTAAATTATTTAACGATACTAAACTATTGTCGTTAAAAGGAGATCCTTAATACGGCGTCTATATAGATGTCGTCAATTATTGTTTCAAATGTCGTTAACGGCATATTTGTTGGAGATGTCGTTGTATGTATTTTTTAACGACATTTAAAAACTACATATTGTAAATAACATGTCGTTAAATGCCGTTTTTCTTGCAGTGCATGTATATATAGATGTTTCAACTTCAAATAACGTTTCAAGAACAATGTCATCTCTTTGATATTACCTTCGGAAATTAATCAAATAACCCACAGAAAATAAAAAAATCTAATTTCTTTAGTTTCCTCATCTTCATATCAATTTGATGAGACTGCATATAAAATTAATATGGTGTTTTTTATTCTCAGTTTCAATAAACTTTTAGTTATTATAGTGTAAAGCTTTCACATGTTGTGGTATCAAATACAAAAAAAGTGAAGTTTTTTAACCAAATTAGTTAAAACCAATGCTTCCAAACACTTTATTAGGAATATACTGCTTCTCGCATAGTACTTTCTACCAAGATCAATATTAATATTCACCCTCAAAAAAAGACCAATACTAATATTGGTCTTTGCTTAATTTAAGAATTTACTCCACAGAAAAAAAAGTTAATTAGAATTTAGGATCGTTAAAAAAGATTGAAACATCACAATTCGAAAAAAAGACCCGTATTTTTCACATTAATCACGACCAAGAAAAGAAAAAAAGAAAGAAAGAAAAACAGAAAAAGACAGTCTAACATGTCCACTAGCATGCCTCAAAATTTTAACTTCAAACTTGTTTTTAAGAAGTTTTCTCTCATTTTCAAAATCACAAAAAAAAAAAAAAAAAAAAAAAATTGAAAACAAAAAGTTGTTTCTTAAAATTTTGACAAAATTTAGAGCAAAAATATTCCGAAAAACTCTCCTAAGAAGTCTAAAAAATAAAAACCAAAAAAAGTTGTTTTCTATCTTTTCTCCTCACCGACTTTCCCTCAACATTCTCTCTCCAAACCCATGACTAGACTTCGTCGGTGAACTTGCCGCCGTCCCAGCTACACCCAACGAACCCAACTAGTAGTAGAAACACCGATGGCCACCTTCCTACCATCGACAGGTCTTGGCGCCAACCAACTGAAGCAATCACAACCCACAACCCAGCGACCCAAACTCCCCCTCCCTCATCTCCAAGGAGCCTTTGGGTCTCAAAACTGACCACGATGCCTAGCCCATTCCTCTTATCTCACCTTCCCCATCTTCGATGTCGCATACCCCATCAAGTTCCTCCAACATCGCGGGCCATGCCGGTATTGCAACCCACACTGAGGTTGCAACCTTCCGGCCTCAGATCATCATCAACAGTGGTGACCCTCTCTTGCCGAGCTGAAGCCAATGTCATCCTCTTTCTCAGCCCATGCCGGTGTTGCAACAAGAAATTAACTTTTTATGTCTTATTGGTCTTATTAACCAATAATATAACATTAATAATTAGTTTTTTAAGTTAAATTTGGTTTTGTTGTGATTAATAATTTTTTTTAAAAAATACTATAATATATAACCAAATATAATTTTAAAAATAGTTCTGACATATTTTTCAAAATATTTTCTTTTTTATATTGTTTAAAAACAAAACATAATGCAAACACTACCAAACAGGGAAGTATTCTAGAGATATTAAGCCCATAATTAGGGCCGTTTACATACACTTCACAAAAGTTTTAGGCAAACGATCATCAAAGATAATGTTTGCAACTAACCAAAATCCCTGCAAACAGTGTAAATCCGAAAGTAGACACCGATCAAATCAAAACAAGAGAAATACTTATTTATATTTAATTGAACCTTTACTCACATTTCCCAACCAAAAACATGCTTATCCATATAAATTCATCTACCCCACAAGCATATAATCCATTAAAAGTCCATCAAAAAGCAGGAAAATACTCTTCTAATTTAAGAAAAACATCCTGCCTAAACCATTGCACAAGTTGGCCTCTCAAATTTGAGTTCAAAGTTTGGATTTTTCAAGAAAAATCATGATTTTCTAGGTAGTTTCTCTTAGGTTCGAATTTCAAACTCAAACTCTCACTTCTATGGCTCATTTGGAGAGAGAAGAAAAAGTTTGAGAAGACAGTTCCTCTTTGATGATAAGCTGCTAATAAATATGAGTTTAAAAGGTATCATTCTATAGATAAGCAGCTGAGTGACATGTAAGGAGAGGTTCCTCTTAGCTTATGTGCCTGTTTAGTATAGCTTCTGCTTGTTCTTTTAGTTAATAGAAGAAGAGAAGCAAAAACTATAACTTTTTGAAACCATATTTTAAAAGAGCTTTAATGGGGCAAAATAATTTCAATTATTTTTAAAAGTTATAAAGATGTTATATTTAAGCTTATAATGCATTATTGATATTCTGGTACAAGTTTTAAGTCTATTTCAAAAGTACTCTTTTAAAAAGTTATATTTTGTGGCTTTGACATGAAGCACTTTTGTAGAATAAAAACTCTTCTGATTTATCCAAACACTTTTCAGAAGTAGTTTTTGGACTCAAGAAGCCAGAAGTAACTTTTAAAAAGTCTCCCAAATAGGCCCTCTATGTATCTGGATACCCAAATTGACACAAAAAAATACTTTTACTACTCTTACTAATAACTCCACTAAATACATGACCATACATGACCATACATGTACCACTATTTTAATAAAGTCATTCAAGAAAATATCAAATACTAATTTCAACAATTACTAAAATACCCAATTAAGTTAAACTATAATAAATTATCCAACAGACAATCATTAAATTCATATCATCTTCGTTTACTCACAATATGCAGGTTCTTCCCGAAAATACCATTAGTTTTTATAGAAACTCTGTATAGTTCAATCTAATAAAACACTTGTATCATGATTAGAATAATAAAACGCATCACATATTATGCAAATTTACTGTGAAAAATGCTTATTATGACTAAACACATTTGTGAGAATTTCAGAAATACCATAAGAACGGCCAATTCGCAATAATAAGCAACAACCACTACAAGAAAAACTATATTTAATGATATATTATTTATGACATGTAATTTTTGAATATTGTTGGAAAGTACATACAACGATATCTTTAACAAACATGTCTTAATGACATTTGAAACAATAATTAACGACATCTATATAAACGTTGTATTAAAGGTCTCATTTTAACGACAATACTTTAGTGTTGTTAAATTATTTAACTACAAGTATCAGATGTCATCAAAGCCTTGGAGATTCCACGACACCCCTTATAGATGACATCTTGACCAATATCGTTTATAAGGGGTGTTGTAGAATTTCTAAGGCTTTGACGACATTTCCTATTTGTCGTTAAATAATTTAACAACATTAAACTATTATCATTAAAAGAAGAGTTTTAATATGGCATCTATATAGATATCGTTAATTATTATTTTAAATGTCATTAATAACGTCTTTGTTAGAGGTGTCGTT
The DNA here is from genome assembly GCA_946598075.1 of Artocarpus hirsutus. Lineage (NCBI taxonomy): Eukaryota > Viridiplantae > Streptophyta > Magnoliopsida > Rosales > Moraceae > Artocarpus > Artocarpus hirsutus. The sequence continues at coordinate 18,096 of CAMOHE010056260.1, read as the reverse complement.
GTATGTACTTTTCAACGATATTCAAAAACTACTTATCGTAAATAATATGTCATTAAATATAGTTTTTCCTGTAGTGAACCTAACAATGGATTCGTGATAAAACTAGAAATATACAAACATATATGCTCCAAATATTGATGAAAACAATCAAGACTAAGTTATGGTCTCCCTGCTAATTACATTACTATAAATGGAACTTTATCTGACATGATTAGCACTCCAGGACGAAAAGTTCTAAAATTAAGACTCATGTGACCCACACAAAAATGTAGCACCACAAGACTAGAGGAGGAACTAGCAAGAAGCATGTACTTAATTAGGTCCTAATTAATATGAATGATGATCTCAACATAACTAGTAAAACCAATCACATGGAAAATGGAACTAGGACTCAGATACTTTACTTTGTGACTCTCCAAATCATCCTAAAACAAATGGTCACGGGATTCCATCAGCACATTCCCATTTTTCCCAAAAGCTAATGGCTTACAATAGTATCCATCATGATGTTTTGGGAATTCTTGATAAAGGCGGCACATATTCAAATTGACCCTCACTTGTTTGACCCATGAATCCGAAACACCATATTCCTTCATCGCCCATATTTCGAACGTCAGGACTTTTGTGTTGTCGGTGAAATCTAAAGAAAGACATTCAGACAATTTACCTATGATGTAGAATTCTTCATCTATTTTAACTTGATTGGTGGGTGAACCACCTTGAAAATCTCTCTGCTCAGATCCAAAGCCATTATCTCAAAGGGCTTAGAATCTTCATGATCGTCAGCACTATTAATATTGTCTTTAAAGAATCCCCAATGGATAGACCCGCTCACAACAACATAGACATAGCAGATAAGATATTAAGCATCTGGTCCATTACTTTCCAACTGCAAACCGAAACTTCACTAAAGCTTTTGAAATGATTTAAAATTGTACCATAGGCACAGAATATGATCGTTTCATGAATCCTTGCACAAACGCTAACCACTTTGAAGTGATTTGTTGAATGATCGAAACCAAACCCGAACTTGAAAAGCAGGACGCCCTCTCGAACGAGGAGGCGGCAGAGGAGGAGGAGGGAGTCTCTTGAACTCATTAGTTGCAGGGTGCGTTCAATAAGTAGAGATCCTTTTTTTTTTTTTTTTTTTTTTTTTCGGTGATCAGATAAGCACGGCCAAGTCGGAAAATGTTTAGAATCATAATTCCGAATCTCGTCGAAACTTTCTGAGAGACAAGATAACCAAGTGTAACTTTTTTCATTCAGAAGATGGTTGACGTTTGAAGTGATTGTTTACGAAATATTGTTGTCTTATTCGGGTTTTCCAAGATTTACAAGCGCACTCGCAGCTCCACAGAGACTTGGCGTCCAATATCAAAAGTATATCTAGAAAGATATCCTTCGGGATATGGTTGAAAGAAAACTTTCTTTCCGATGCTTATTTCACTTTCTCCATTAATGAGTTTCATTCTTCAGATGGGGAGGAAGGCACTCAAACTTAGGAGTCACGTAACTATTTTTTTGGGAAGTAACTAAGGTTTTTTTCGGAAAGGAAAGTAACTAGGGTTTTAATCCAATGAATAGTTATACATTTTTATTTTAATTTCTTTTTTTAGGGATATTTTAATTTCCTTTTTGAAGTTTTGTTTTTTAGGCTTTTTTTTAGATTAATGTGGAAAACAAACGTAGTAAATTTACACTTTCTCAAAAGAAAAAAAAAGAGGAAAAATAGAGGGAACAAACAAAAAAAAAGTTGATGTTTTTGCGTATAAGCGGGGGACCCATCTCTTATGATCGTTATGTCGAGCTCTCAAATGTAATGAATAACGATAAAGTGTACTCAATAGTTATTCTTTAAAAAAAAAAAAGTACTCAAAACTACGAAATTGTTTTTAGAATGCATATGCGTAAAACAGCATACCCTTTCAAATAATAATAATAATAATAGTAGTAATAGTAGTAATAAAGGCCATATCATTATGTCATATGTGTTGGACAATAAAAGAAGACTTAGTTTTAATCACAAAGGACATAAAATAATAACAGACATATGATTTATGCGGATGACATTTGCTTACAACCAATGACAGGGGTATGCTACATGAGGTAAAATAATTTCTCTCTAAAACCTTTGACATGAAGGATATAGGTGATGCATCCTTTGTTATAGGCATCAAGATACATAGAGACAGATATAAAGGTATTTTGGGTCTGTCTCAAGAAACCTATATCAACAAAGTTTTGGAGAGATTTCGGATGAAAAATTATTCACCAAGTATAGCTCCCATTGTGAAGGGTGACAGATTCAATTTGAATCAGTGTCTGAAAAATGACCTTGAAAGAAAATAGATGTGCAACATTCTATATGCTTCAGCTGTTAAAAGCCTTATGTATGCTCAGGTTTGCACAAAACCTGACATTGCATTCGTTGTAGGAATGTTGGGCAGATATCAGAGTAATCTAATATCAGACCACTAGAAGGCTGCAAAGAAAATGATGAGGTACCTGCAAGGAACTAAAGACTATATGTTTATGTATAGACGGACTGATAACTTGGACGTCATTGGCTACTCTGACTCTAACTTTGCCAGCTGCATTGATTCATGGAAATTAACTTCTGGATACATTTTCATGCTAGCCGGTGGAGCTGTTTCATAGAGAAGCGCCAAGCAAACTTTGATTGCTACTTCTGCTATAGAAGCTGAGTTTGTATCTTGTTTTGAGGCCACCTCGCATGGTGTATGGATTAGAAGCTTCATTTCTGGGTTGAGGATTGTGGATTCTATCTTTAGGCCATTGAGAATATTTTGTGACAATTCAGCTGTTGTTTTTATAGCTAAAAATAACAAGAGCGATCGTCGAAGCAAACACATCAACAATAAGAATCTAGCCATAAGGGAGCGTATTAAGGATAAAGCAGTAGTTATTGAGCACATAAGTACTGAGTTGATGATTGCCCATCCCTTGACTAAAGGCATGCCACTAGTAAAATTTAGGGATCATGTAGATAGAATAGGACTTAGTTCCCTTATGTAATTTCATTGTACTTTGTAATGAGACTCTATATTTATGATATTTCTCATTTCAACTTCAGTTAAGTGCACAGCTTTATTTCTGAGAAATATCACTAAAGTTCAGACCTAGAATAAATATAGGGTTTATTCATTAAGTTACATGGGCAAATCTTAAGAAACAAGATATATTGTAATACATGGAAGATAATACTCGTCATTTAGAGGACCTATCGTCATAATTCATGTATTTTATTTCTTATTCTAGTAGTTGATGGATGTATGGGCCAAGTGAGAGAATGTTGGATTCTAGATTGGCCCACGTGGAATGTTTTCATGAAGTGGCCCATATAACAGTCATTAGCCGCCATCAGTTTTTGTCTCTTGACAAAAACTGCCTTAACCGTGTGATAGCCACGGTTTTTTATTTAAATCATCCATTTGGGTCCCTACATATGCAATTCTAACATATTACACCATCTAAGGGAGAGTTGAGAGTGCTTAGAAAAATTCCAAAAACACACTGAAAAATTGGTATCACAGTTGGGTCGAAAATTGCATCAATGGCAAGAGGTACAAATTAATTCCATTTATGCTTTCACTTCATGAATTAAGTTGTTTTAATTGTTTAAATCAATTATCATGATACACTTCCATCATATTAGATTGGATGAAATTTCTAAAAACCAACCTTTGATTGAATTAGATGTTTGTTTTCTAAAATAGGTTATTGGATTGAAACAGATGAACACCTCGACATAATAAAAGGGGCATAAAAAAGGACAGAGAATATAATTTTTATTTTTTTTGGTAGCTAATATAGATTTTTATTTTATTATTTTTTTTCTTTTTATTTGAAACTTTATGTCTAATTCAAAGATGGAAATTCAAAATTAGAGGCATATTTGACAAACATATATGATTATTTTTATAAAGGGCATCTATTGACACCACTCATTAATATTTTCACACATTCTTCCTTAAACTACCCCCATTTTACTTGTTACTTCCTTTTCTAAATACCAAAAAAATCTTTACGCCTAGATTTTTTTTTTTTTTCCTGTTTCCACCCACCAACCAACACCTAAGGAAAGATGAAGGTTATATATATCGTGGATTAATAAGTAAAAAAAGGTTTATTGTATATATTGATCTTTAAACGTGTATTAAAATTCTTTTAGCAAAAAAAAATATTAAACTCAGGAAAAAAAAAAAGGTGACAGTTGCTTTCATATTATATAAATATATATGTGTGTATATATATATATATAAAGATTTCTTCATATCCCATAAAGAATTTCTTTATATCGTTTGTCTTTTTATTCAACCTAACTATTAACTAATTATACTATGTTTCTACTTTCAGATAAAAACTTCCAATTTTTTTTTTAAATGATCCCACTTTCGTTATAAAAATATGATTCTACTTTTGCTAACATAACCAATTTATATACACCATTACGAATTTCTTCAGCTAAGAATTTAAGCTAATATGTACCATTACTTGTCATTTGATGTTTTTGTCCGTACCAAGACAATTTGTAGGTTTTATTCGTAAGTTAGTGGGGTTCAACGATAAAAAAAAATTGGAAAAATGAAAATTTTGCAGAAAAAAACACATTCTTTTTTATGTAAAGGCTTTTCAACTCAGAATTTATCTTTATTATTTTAGATAAAATAGGACATTATATATATATATATATATATATATATATATTAAGGAGAGGTATGTAATGAGTATTTCTTTTAATTACTTTTGTCCTTAAAGTTAATTTATTAATGAGTATTATAATAATTAGAAATTTTATTAAAAAAGTGTGTGAAAAATATGATGGCAGGTGTCAATAGACGTTTCTTTTTCTTAAATATCCCTGAGCTATTCACCTAAATTCAAGTTGAACCCTGATTTTTCAAAAACTGTTCGAAGTATCCCTGATGTTAAAAAAAAAAAACCATTAAGAATGAGCTGTTCGTCCAATTCGGTCTATAAAATGGACAGAAAAAGCAGATGTGAAAATAAATAAATATATATATATATAATATTTGACTAATAAAAACCCATTATTCTAAATACTAATTCAAATAAATTTTAAAAAAATTGGGATCTAACTTAATCAGCACATTGCCAGTATTCCCAAATGGTTTGAGAAAGGCCTCATTCAAATCGACCTTCACTTGTTTGACCCAAGAATCCGAAACACCATATTCCTTCACCGCCCATATCTCAAATATTGAACTTGCTCCGTTATTATTGGCAACTAAAGAAAGACGTTAAGACAGTTTACCTATATTATGTAATTGTGTACTTGTGATCAATGATCGGCGCAAATTAATCATCTGAAAAACCTCAGTGTTCAGATCAAAGGCAACCGTCCATTTCGGAAATTCGCAATCACCATTT
>CAMOHE010056260.1:0-12664 GCA_946598075.1 Artocarpus hirsutus | reverse complement strand
AATGAGTATTTCTTTTAATTACTTTTGTCCTTAAAGTTAATTTATTAATGAGTATTATAATAATTAGAAATTTTATTAAAAAAGTGTGTGAAAAATATAATGGCAGGTGTCAATAGACGTTTCTTTTTCTTAAATATCCCTGAGCTATTCACCTAAATTCAAGTTGTACCCTGATTTTTCAAAAACTGTTCGAAGTATCCCTGATGTTTAAAAAAAAAAAAAAACAATTAAGAATGAGCTGTTCGTCCAATTCCGTCTATAAAATGGACAGAAAAAGCAGATGTGAAAATAAATAAATAAATAAATAAATAAATATATATATATATATATATAATATTTGACTAATAAAAACCCATTATTCTAAATACTAATTCAAATAAATTTTAAAAAAATCACATAATATACATTAAAAACAACGAGTTAACAAACGACAAGCATTGAGAAAACGACAACACAGTTGAAGCAACAACAAACGGCAAACAATACGACGACAACAAAGGAAACAATTGCGAAGTGAAAGATAACCATAGTAAAAAGACAACTAAAAGAATGAAACCACTCGATTCCTTTGATATAATAAAGATGTCAGTTCCTATCGTAATTTCTTAGCTTTATTTTATCATATCTTTGTTTTAATTTAATTATATTACTTTTTTCCCAGCCAAAAAAAAAATAGTAAAGTAAACGTAAATAAAAAATTCAACTATATATACGACAAAAAAATGGCCGGGAAATTCAAATACGACACTGGAATAAACGAACGAGGACGATTTTCAAAACAACAAGCGGATTGAATAGATCAATTAATTACATCACAATAAATGAAACTTTATTCAATAAGGAAAGTACAAAATTTAAGACTCATAGTCAACATAGAAATTTAGCACAAGCACTAGAGGAGGAACTAGCTAGAAGCCTGAACCTCAAGGTCCTTAAAACGAATGATGCTCTCAACATAACTAGTAAAGCCCAACACATCTCCAAATCATACTAATAGAAATTGGGATCTAACTTAACCAGCACGTTGCCAGTATTCCCAAATGGTCTGAGAAAGGCCTCATTCAAATCGACCTTCACTTGTTTGACCCAAGAATCCGAAACAACATATTCCTTCACCGCCCATATCTCAAATATTGAACTTGCTCCATTATTAATGGCAACTAAAGAAAGACGTTAAGACAGTTTACCTATATTATGTAATTGTGTACTTGTGATCAATGATCGGCGCAAATTAATCATCTGAAAAACCTCAGTGTTCAGATCAAAGGCAACCGTCCATTTCGGAAATTCGCAATCACCATTTCTCAACAAAGACAACATCCAAGATATACACCCCTTAACAACAACAGCGTCATGGGGACTCCCAAAAGTCCGTACACCAGAGGAGGGCTCCAATGGCCATGGAAATATACGAGGCATCTTCAATATTCTTTTCCAAGTATTTCTCCTCAAACTGTCAACCCAAACGTGATTATCGATTTTGAACAAGGTAGGACCCTCAGCACAAAGAACTAACCACTTGGAAGTCATCCGTCAACGAATCATAACCGAGTCCATGCAAATTAACATTCCGGTATGCGCTAGCAGTGGTAGAAGGAGGAGGAAGGAGCTTCTTCCTCTCGTTATAAATTGCAGGGTTCCATAAGTGGACATCCCAATTATTATTTCTCGAGTCAAAGAAGCAAAACGAGCCATGATCACCACCCTCCGGTGTTGGCCAAGATGGGAGATTTCTTTCACAGAGATTAGATATAAAAATCGTAGAATCGGGTGAGTCCGGACCCTCTGTTGGAGGGTCGTAGAATTGGTGGCAATTTTTGCTTTCCATGTAACTCTTGTGGTAGCAGAATTAGAGAATAGAAGATGGTTGTCGTTTGAAGTGATTTTTTTATGAAAGATGGTTGTCGTACGCTCTCGCAGATTCTCCGAGAATTGACGTCCAATCTCAAGACTATATCCAGAACGACATCCTTAGGTAATGCACTGAAAAAATTAACGGATCTCTCTGATGTTCTTTTCACTTTCTCCATTGTGTAATGTAGATACGAAGATAGAGTAATGCAAACCTAAGGGTTTTTTTTTTTTTTTTTTTTTAAAGCTCGGTGGCCTTTTTAATAGTCTATTTAAAATAAATGACTGTTACTTTTTTAAATTAGACAAATGACCGTATATTATCAGTGTTAAACTTAATAAATTTTTGTTTATCACTAATAAACTTGACAAGTTTATCATCGATAAATACCATTGTTCAATTTAAAGAAGTTTTGATCATTTATTTTAAAAAGATAATTTAACTCCATATCTTTTTTATTGAGAATAATGTAAAACTATAAATAAATAGCCATCATTTTTTATTTTTGTATTTTGAAGTGTTAGTCTATTTATTATTATTATTCTTTTGTAATTATTAGAACGCTTTGGCGTGTAATTAATGGGGAGCTGATGGATACGCAAGGGTGACAAGGCTAGACGCCAAACAAGAAAGTTTATCAAAAAAGTAAAAAATAAAAAAGAAAAAAAAAATTAAACGTGATGCATTATGAGGGAAAATCAACGCCATTCAAATGTTGTTTAGAATTCTATAAGATTATATGATTCGGTAGTTTCCGTTATTACTGAGATCGTTTTTTTAGGGGTTGTTATTAAGATCTTAAAGTCATACTTTCTGGGAAAAAAAAAAGCCGACGTATCAACATGTTAGGTATTCTTGTGTATATATCGGCAAAAATTACGGAAAAAGAAAAAATCTTTGATTAGATGACAAAAGTTAAAAGCACTACAAGAAAAACTACATTTAACTACATATTATTTACGATATGTAGTTTTTAAATGTCATTAAAAAGTACATACAATAACATCTCCAACCAAGATGTCGTTAATAATATTTGAAATAATAATTAACGACATCTATATAAATATCGTATTAAAGGTCTCCTTTTAACGACAATAGTTTAGTGTCGTTAAATTATTTAACGATAAGTAGGAGATGTTGTCAAAGACTTGGAGATTCCACAACATCCTTTATAGACGACATATTGACCAATGTCGTCTATAAGAGGTATCGTGGAATCTCCAAGGCTTTGACGACATCTCCTACTTGTTGTTAAATAATTTAACGATACTAAACTATTGTCATTAAAAAGAAACCTTTAATACGATATCTATATAGATATCGTTAATTATTGTTTCAAATGTCGTTAATGATATCTTTGTTCGAGATGTCGTTATATGTACTTTTCAACGACATTTAAAAACTACATGTCGTAAATAATATGTCGTTAAATGTAGTTTTTCTTGTAGTGAAACTTTATTTTTTTACTTTCTACTTGAAGAGTTTTTATCTAAGTTAAAGATAAAAAATGAAAATTAGGAATATATATTAAAAATAAATCAAAGAAAAACATTTTAGGAAGACATTTAAAAAAACAAAAAAGAAAAAGACAATTAGTTAAAAGAAAGAAAGCAAGTAGTTGAAGTAAAAAAGAAAAATAATAGAAATTCATTATTGAAAATAAATTGATTAAAATGCTATAGATTGGGGAACATATTACATCAATAACTAAGTTTAGAATTCAAAACTAATTGATTAGGAAATGTTGTTTTTCGACATATAGTTGTAACTTGTTATCGCTTGAAAAAAAAATATTTTGATTAACGAGAGAAATACATAGAAAAAGTTGAGAGTGTCTCAAGGTTTGTTTATTTGAATTGGTTGATGAAAAAAATTTAAACAACTCACACCAATTATTTTAAAAAATGATATGAATGATAAAGCGGCACAACCTTTTTTTTTAAATATAACATAAATTAGTATATTTTTTTTAAAAGTATGAAGTAATATGAATATTTTTGGATTTTTGTAAGGCCTATAGAGATGTCAATTTAGGCCGGCTTTGGGCCAAGCCAACTGTATTTTTATAAGGAAATTTTAAAGTAAAAATTACATAATTTATCTCTTTTTTAAGGAGTGAATTAAAATATGTCTTCATTATATAAACATCACTTATACGTCCCTTTTTTAAAATTTCATACATTTGAAACCTTAAAATACCCTCAAACTACATATTATTATGTATTTAAATTTTTATAACAAGTTTTCTTATTTTTTGAATAGTTAAATTAGGAAAAAAATATACATGTATTTCCATTTTTTTATTAAGTTATGAGTTGTTTTACCGCCCAATTTTGAAATTTTGAAATTTTAAATGCTCTGTTTATATCTCATATGCATTAACATAAAAAGTTCATAGTGTTACTAAATTTTATGAATGTCATTAAATATCATTATCATTAAGCATTATTAACTTAATGATATATAAATTATATAACCTATGACACACAAAAAGACTTAATTATAAACATTATTTCATTAATTTAATTACCTATCACTAAAAAAAGAGGAATGTTATTACCACTTGTAGTCTCAAAAAAATGAATGTTATTACATATCATTAACGTAATGATATATTATTTATATAACCTATAAGGCATAAAAAAAACTTAATAAATACTATATCATTAATTTAATTACAACATCTTAGTTTCAATTTATCATTAAAATTGTGGTTCTATTAAAAAAATTATATTATTTAGTTGAGGAAATTTTAAAATCGTTAGTTTGGATACCAATTTGAATTTAAACAACAAACATCCTAATTTCAAGGATTTTTAAAATATAATGATGTCATAATCTGTTTGAAATCTTAGATACATATATTTTAATTATTTTAAAAAATAAATTAAAACTAATAATATCATTATTTAGGTCATTAATGTCTTTATACATATGTATTGAGACATATATGAATATTCATAAACTAAAAACATATTTTAATTTTATAAATAAAAAAGAGACACATGTCTCGTTAACCTAATTTTAAAAACATTATCTAATTGGCTGGTCCAGTTCTAGTTTGGGTTTAAATGAACCAGCTCGTTTAGTCCAACCTAAATTAACTGATTTGAGGTCAATGAAGTGATAGACTAGATTGGTGCAGTCAAAAAAAATAAAAAATAAAAAGAGCAATGAATCACAAAACAGATAGGAAAACGACGACAGCAAAAAACAAACAAGAAAACGAAAAAAAAAAGAAAGGAGAGGATAATATCTAGTAAAACAACCAAAAAAAATAAAATAATTAAGAAAATAATCCCTCATTCTCCGAACTAAAAACTGACAGTAAAGAAAATATCATTGAAATAAATCAGTCACAGTAATTAAGAAACGACGACAAAGTGAAAAACGTCGGCTAAAAATACAAATAACAATAAACATAAAAGAACAAGCAAAACAAACGAAGAATTAAGGGGAAAAAAAAAGGGTGCTGCAATTAAAAAAAAAAAAAAAGGACAGGCAACTTAACAAACAAAAAATTTAAGAAAGTAGAACGAGTCACAGGAACGACAACTGAGACATAACGACGACAACAAATGGCAAACGATATTAACCATCGGTTCACGTACTTCGTGGTTTTGACCAGATAAGAATTAAAAAGGTAAAAGTTGCAGGTTTTGAATGAAGAGCAAAACCAACAGACTATATCTGGTAAACTAAATTCTTGGTTGCTTTTTGGAAGTATTAGTTGAGCTCGAAAAAATATTGAGAGAGAGAGAGAGAGAGAGAGAGAGAGAGAGATTGCATGCATATCTCAGTTGGTGCATCCATTGATAAGGCAGTACTACAACAATATGTTATTGAAATAAATCAAACTACTGAAATACATATATAGTTCCTTTCGATTATTCCATTTCACATATAAATCTCCATTCAACATAAACATCAACACAAATCATTACACACTCAAATCAAATCCAGCTCTTAAGTTCCTTGTTTTTCCACCTTTCAACCATGTGAAAGCTTTTTATTGCAACATTTCTACCTAGCTAGGAAGTAAGGAAAGTAGGCTAATAAATTAATGATCTAAGGAGCAAAGGGAGGGCATGGCTTCTTAGGGTGTGAGAAATATGGTGGCAGTCCCGGCTTCTTGAAGACCGGAAAGGGATGAGGGTGCGGCTTGTAGATGGGAATCATTGGAGGAAGAGGCTTCTTGTAGACTGGAACTGGATGGGGTTTTGGTATGTAAATTGGAACAGGATGAGGGACTGGCTTGTAAATTGGAACAGGATGAGGGACTGGCTTGTAAATTGGAACAGGATGAGGGACTGGCTTGTAAATTGGGACAGGATGAGGGACTGGCTTGTAAATTGGAACTGGATGAGGAACAGGTTTGTAAATTGGAACTGTCGGCTTCTTGAAACTTATTGGGTGATGAAAGAAGTCATGATGTTTCTTGTAGATTGGTGGATGTGAGAAGAATGTCTTTTCCTCTTTGATCCCTGCAGCCTCTGGCGTTTTGGACTCTTCAACTTTGTGCACATGCAAAAACAAATGAAAAATGCTCAAGATAATTGAAATACAAATATAGCATAAGAGAAATTGGAACCATATAACAGAATGGTGCTTAAGTAACTAAATCTCATTCCAATGCATATTTCTTTTTTTTTTTTTTTTTTAAGGAAAGATTTAAACTCAATATCTTATGGTAAAGTCAGGTGTGTATGTTCGAATTGACAAGTAGTATTAATTACTAAGCAAAAATCAATAAAATGTGGACAAAACAAAATAGCTACTAAGGTTTAACGACACCTAATTTGTAATACCAAATTAGATATTCATATGGCATGTTATTCATGATCTGCAAATTCGAATGGTAAAAATAGCCTTGTGAGAGGGAGTAAATTTTACCTGAAGAAGCATGACAGAAGCTCACAGCAAAAAGGCAGAGCCAAAGGCCAAGCAGTGCCCATTGGAAAAGAGAAGGAAACCTCATTTTGGAACCCTTACTAAAACTTTTTCCCCACAAAGAATTTAGTATAACCCTTTAAAGCCTAGATAAGTTTTCAACTCAAAGCTTTGAGTGGTTGATCAGTTCCATAGGATTTATGCTATATATATATAGATAGATAGATAGATATTGGGAAGCTATTTAGGAGGCTAACTGCTTCCCCACTTAAATTCTGGACAGCAAAAGGAAAAAAGGCCCATTGAGGTTGTGATGGTTATATGTTCATTTAATGAATTTCCTCAACTGCTATCTGTAACTGTCCTTTTAAACTCTCTTTTTTGTCAAATAATACTGCATGAGCTGTGATCCAAAAGTGGTCGTTTTCTCACTTTACTGGTTGAGTGCATTTGATATTAGTGGAATTGTATCATGGAATGCAGTTATGTCTATAAAAGAAAAAATTGTAAAAATGATATGAGCAAGTAAAAGTGAACAAGAACTCACTATTAATGCAACTTTTTATATAATTCAATGGCAACAAATTATATCTGACCCTAATTATCAACTTTTTATGAAGCAAAAAAATTAGTGCCCTCATAAGCCACCAAATATAGAGTGTCTGGATCGTCTATGGGTTAATTAAGAGTTGTGAACCAATATTGTACCTCACATGTGTGCCATTAATTAGGCAGTTGAGCAGCAACATAAATTGAAAATAAAAAATAAAAATAGGAGGATTCTTGTGGAGATCCCTCTTGACGACAAAATGGGAAAGGCACACGTTTTGGTTGTTTTCATGTTATTGCAAAATTGTAACAAATTAGTGAGTACCCCAACCCCCCACCACCACCCCCACCCCCACCACCACCCCCACACCACTACTAATAGTGTTTCATGGTTCACCATAAATCTTACTTGACTTGTGCAATACGTAACTTGACTATAAATAAATAAATAAATAAATATATATATATATATATAGATGTATATGTATATATGTGTGCTACTCAAAGAGAAGTAGCTCAGTGGGAATTTTAATCTCCTAACTTCTGATGCCATTTTGAGTGGTTTCCTAAGTAGCAGATAACATTTTATTTGCCATTAAAAAAGAAAAAAGCTAAGGTGCTAAGGAAGTTGTAAATATTTAAAGCCTGCATTTTTAGGTGTACATATTCCCTAATAGATGCACCGAAAAGTTGGTTGATATCTCTTTTCTTGCTAATGTAGATCAAATCCTCGTCAAATCACATCATTCCCCAAGTGCATTTGGAGCCATAAAATTTTCATCTCCTAGCCTCAGCGCATAATGAATTATCAATTAGCCTACATTTTTTTATTTCTTTTAAAATGTAACTTATAAATCTATTTGTTATTTTATTAAAAGCTGCCGTCGGACCCCTTCCAAGTAAAAGAATAACTGGTTTTCCTCTTAATTTTGCAGGCTTAATCTGGTGCCAAAATTTTTAGTGATCAGAGAGGGAACATTATTTCATAAAATAATTGGATTTGACCTGATTTCATGAATAAAATGTTCTGCAAATAATGGGGAAAAAAAAGACTTGATTTTCTTGAAGAAAAGCTTGATACAACAGTCATGATGAAGAACTATGGTTACAACATAGTCTATTAGTAAATCCACGCTTAACCCTACCTCGTGTAGAGAATTAATTCCACACCCCGACATTAAAAAAAATATAAATATATAAAAATAAATATAAGCATTAAGGAAAAAAAATCATGATGATGAACCAAATGGCTGTGTGGAGCTTGAACCTGATTCCACAAAGTTCAGAGGCTGAAGACAAGGCGGGGAATATGCAATACTTGCATTCTCATAGTTCGCTTCCAACCGGTTACTCTTCACATCAAGTTCATCATTTTCCATGGCACTCTGATGTTAAAAAATAAAAATAAAAAAACAATAACTACTATTATGGATAAAATAAAAAAAATACTTAAAACTATTTCAGAATTAACGTCCCTCTTGCTCTTCAAGAAATTAGTCCAACTTTTCCTATATAACAAATAGACAAATAGACAAATAGACATTGGAGCGTAATGTCATATAGGCAAGCCTCATGAAACCACAATATATCAAGGGAAATTTTAACAAATGTCATCTTTTGAAACTTACTTTTTATAAACATAGGTCATACATATTTAAATATGACACAACTTAAATTATGTAATATGAGTAGTAATATGACACAATTTTTTCAAGTTTGGCATAAAAACCATAATTTTTAAAAGCGTGGCATGGTATGTAATTTTCTCATGTATTAATTCATCAAATAGTGGAGATTTTTCTTTTGTAAGAACTGACATACCTGAACAGGAAAATTGCGAAATGAAGGGAGGAATCGGATCTTGCAGTACTCGTTAAACATCAAAGTTAACACGAGTAATGGAATCGTGGAAATGGATGCAGCCGGCTTCGATTTCAGACCAAAAAGGCCAATCATAGTAATTTGCATGAGAACAACTGCCATGAGAATGTAGTGGTGAATGTGAGGCCAATACTCTCCACAAGTCTCGTATATAATGTCGTACACATCTTCGATCTGCAAATTATTTTGGAATCATAAAAAATATTGGTCTTGATCACGGGCACTAATAATTTTCACGTAAACTAAAATAGGAAATTCAACCTGGTTGATAAACACGAGATAGCCTAAACAGAAGTAGCCAATGAGAAATGGGAGCAGCAATGGTGAAACAACTGCATACACCATTCCAATCAGTATCGACAAGGAGACCATTGGAATAACTCTGAAGTAAGGTAGTGAATAGAGATAAGCGTTCTTTTCCTTTCCGCAGCAGCAAAGACAAGATTTTATGCAATCCCAAAAGAGTAAGCCCGGCTGGAGAATCTCTAAAGAAAACCCTGATAATCCGGCGGTCAAAATATATGTCATGAAGAAATCTGCCTGTAAAATTTAAGAGAAAATTACCAAGTTTCCAAAAGGTTCCAGATAACAAACATAAATTTTTCAAGGATTGCAAAATTGGTAAATTGTATTGTAGCTATTTATCTCTTTATTTAATTTATACAGAGGACAAGTAAAAATATCTCGGAGCAAAGATATGCCTGGAATTAGAGGGAGGAAAGAGACCAACTTACTTGAGCAGAGACAGCACTAGCTAGGCGAGTTGGAAAATCTTTAGGATGACTAAATGATTCGCCGATTTGATCAAGCAAAGAACCCGACAAGAGGCTCAAAAAGAATACGTTTCCCACCAGAAAATAGAAGACCATGTCGCAGGTTTTTATCTCCTCCTTGCTCTTGGAGATAGATCCACCAAGCTTAGCCATTCCAAGCATAGCAAACGGAACGATGTATATAAAGACCTTTAGAATGGCACTTGGAAGAAACCCTGTTACAACAGACTTTAAACCTGGTCTGCAGAAAAATCAAGAGTCAAAGAAAAAGAAAGACTAAGCATTATTTACAATATGATGTGAGATTGAAAATGTTAAATTTAGAGCCAATATCATGTACGGTATGACATTCATTAACAAGTTCGTGTTTATTTCCTTGTACAGGTCATCCACATCGAGGGCTATTTTGACACACATGATTAAAACAATATATTAAAAAATCCAAGACATAAGAAAAAAAATGGTAAGCACTTACATCAATTGTATAGCCATGGCCGGGGGAAACCATTTCTTTAGTTTCTCAAATTTGGCTATCCCTTGAACAGCAGTGACTGGAATAGTGAAGAAAATGGTAAGAAGCGTGGCCGTAAGAATAACTCCAAGTCTGCAAAGTGGCAGAAGTCTATATGGTATCACTAAATTTCTCCACGATACATCCCTCGGCTCCGGCGCCATGGAAGTAATCCAACTAAGTGGATGCGAGTGCTGCTGAGATTGAGCCACCAGAGTAGCAGCTGACCGCGACTTGAAAGTAACGAATGCGATGGGCAATTCCTACAAGCGCAAAAAAAAAAAAAACTTAGAATATCAAAGTTTTTACTACCTCATAAGACTCGCGACCAAAGTAGAACTTTTTCTTACATATGAATTACCTTTTGTTTAAGTGTGTTTTCGCACTGTAATTGGTTAATCTTGAGATGAAGATCCTCAAACTTTTCCTCTTGCAAAGCTAATTTTGCTTCGTCGCGATCAGATTTATCCAAGAGAAAATGTCCTCTGTTTTTTTGCTTCACCGCCGACCTCTCTTTCAATTTGTTTATCTTTCTTGCTATAGATTTTGCCTGCTTCTACATGTTATACTATCTGTAAGAGACGCCATCAAAAGAAAAACAAAACTACAAGTGTACTTTGTGAACGTTTAACAATCAATCACTAAAATCTTACTATCCAACAAAATAAGAGATCCAACTTTAGGCTACTAGAAAATTACCATCAACTCTTCAACATCTTTTCCATTGTACAAAATCTGATAAGAACGGTAATCGTGCGGATAGTATTTAGAGAAGAAGTGATCAGCAGAACAAGCTTGAGCCTTGTGTTCGGTACAGAGAGGGATTTCGCGAACTAGAACAGTAAACTGATCAGGGCGATCTTTAATGTGCCGAAGTTGTTGAATTCTTTTGATTAAAATCTCATTATATTCCTGAAAATATTAGTTTTTTTTGGCAAGTATCTAGATGTCAAACAAGCATACTACTAGTGTTCAAAGTATAAGAATAACATGTAATTAACATCTCACCATATATAGTAGGTAAAGAGCATACAAAGATATAAACCACAAGCATGCAAAATGTATCCAGAGCCTGTGAAATGAGAAGAAAATCAGTCAAACAAATTGAGCTAAAGGATCATTAAATATGCATCCATAAAATTTATGCATCATCACATCATTATAGGTAGAGACATATCTCTTCAATTTCTGCCTAAAATCTCTGTAAACAACTTTCAATATGAAAACGACTTTTATTCTAATACGTCAATGCCATAACGTTGTATCCATAGACCAAAACAAGAAGAAGAAGAAGAAGAAGAATTCCCTGTACCAACATTCTTTACAAATCCCCTCACATTGATACATCCGAAAATTGCTTGGAACAAAAAAGCATACGCATATGGTAGCTCTAAGTAAAGAAAACACTGGAAACATATTCTAACGAGAACTACATGCACTTGAAATCTGGCTGCTCACAAAACAGCAAACCCTGATTTGATAAGTATAATATCTACTAGATTGAGGCCCATTATTTTCCAATTAACGAGATTTTAACCCACGTTGTTGAAAAGAATTTATCTATTCTAACATTCCCTCGTGGTCCGTACAATGGCAATCGTGTGGGACCAAAAGCATATTAAAGGCCCTGATGTGTCAATTTTGTAGAAGGATATTACACAAGTTTGAACTCAGAATATGTTCTAGTATCCTCATAGTTTATTAATTCTTCCTGGAGGTTTACCCTGTTTGGTTCATTCATTCGAATTTGGTTAGTTTGAACTTTTCTAGTTTGTGCAGAAAAATTCAAATTGTATAGTTTAAACAACGATCTGAAATGACATTTGGATGTGCAGTTTAAGTGTTAATTTAAATCAAATATCCAATATGAATTTGTATTTAGATGAGTATTGAAAACTTTAGTTTAAAACATGAAAAAATTATTTAATTAGAATAAATATGTAAAAAGAAGTTATTTAATTAAAAATAATATAAAATAACAGCGTTAAATTATAGATATGAATATATAGAAGTGAAATTACTATTTAATATTAGTTCGAAATGTTAAAATAGAAGGAGATTTAAAATCTAAGTTGGACAATTCAGTGTAGTTTAAACTATTAGTTTAATTTAAAATAAATGTTTTATCAAAAACTAATTCAATCTCTGACGACGGTTCGAATTAAACTGAACTACGGCCTCAGCTATTTTGCGTGGACCAACAGTAAT
>CAMOHE010056258.1:5835-39095 GCA_946598075.1 Artocarpus hirsutus | reverse complement strand
CCACTTTTACTGTAGCATGTGAGAGCTTTATATTGTAGTAATTTTTTTTATTGTTACTGTAGCATGTGAGAGCTTTATACTGTTCATAACTGAGTTTGTGGTGGGAACCGCAGTTCCTACCACTTTGCCAAACACCCGGTAAGTTATCAAGATTAATAAATCTCCTAAAAATGAAGTTATTTTCTAAAATTTGAAAATCGATACAAATAAATAGAGTTTGAAATTGTTACAAATAAATTGAAATGAAGACATTGGAGTAGAGTTTGAGTTTTCAACTTAAACAGAAGGAGAAAAGCAAAAAAAAAAAAAAAAAACAAAAATGCGTGGATAAATGGATGAACGGACGGACAAAACATGGCACAATATACAAGTGGGTTTTAAGTTGAGAATTATTATATAAGCAGCAGGACACCAGAGAACCAAAATACATTAACAATATTTGAATATATAAATAAAATTGCTTTGCACTTCATTACTCTAGCAGTCTAACTACAAACCTAGTAGACCTATTCATAAGTAAGAGAACGACAACAAAAAGAAAAAAGGGGGATTAATATCAGTTTCGATCCTCAAACTATGTTCTTGTCTTTTTTTGGTTCTCAAACCTCCAGATGTTACTAAGTGTACTCTCAACTATGGTTTTTTTGGGCGCGTGTGTTTGGCCTTTTTGTTATGAAATCGTAAACGACTCAACGAAATCGACTGCGTGGCTCTCACATGTAAAACTAATTAAATGTACGTTAAAGAAATCACGCCTAGATAAATTTAAAAATTATAAAAAAAGATAACAAAGAAAAGATTAGTTCTCACAGCTTAGTCGATGAAGGGTATTTTGAACAAACTATGCCTTAACTAAATTTTAAAATTAAGAGAATATAAAAATAAAAGCTTTATGTTCCCCTACGCTTAATTATAGGTTATTTAAAAGAATGATTAGAACCAACAATTTTGGTTTGAGAATTGTAATATATGAAAGCTTTATACTGTAGCAATTTTTTTTTTACTTTTTTACTGTAACAAACCAAAGCTTTACTTTGTTCACACTTCTAATTAATGAATGATATTTCAAGCGAAATACCTTGCCAAGGTCTCCTTTAAACAACAAATCCCCAATTCGGTTGTTTAAAAAATTGAACATCCAACGATGTTTATCAACTGCCTAAATAAATTTCAAAACACAAAAATAATCAAAATAAAAATATGTTCTCTTTATGTTTAGTTATTTATTAATAATATTCCAAACAAATCACGCATAAAAAATTAAAACTTGAAAAAAATAAGAATTAGAAAATTGTGTTTTCATATGCTTAGTTCATGAGGGTATTATAAACAAATCAAGGTTAACGAAAATTAAAAATATATAATTGAGCACGCTCTGCATTGAGTTGTTGGCTAAAAAAATGTGGTTGAAACTTATTTAAATTTATCTTATAGACATAATTTATATGAAATACTTTCATTGAAGGCCACATGATTAGTTCATTAAAGTTTTTAATGATTTTTATGACTAAACAACTAATATTGGGACAAGTAGCATAGTTTAAAATGTCATTTGCAGCATTTATGAAGTTCAAGAATCAAAATAAGAGCAAGAGCATAATTCACGGTTGAAATTGCTTACTAAAAAAGAAAATATACCTAAAATACTCACTAGTTTAGCCTAAACACGACTTTTGTGCATTCACTATACAATGCCAAAAATACTCCTGATAAAATCAAACTCAAAATACTCCTTGAAGCTATTAAAGTTTTTCAAAGTCCAAGATTATTATCCCCAATTTATATCAATTGCTATTTTTAAATATAACTTAATTAAAAGTAAATAAGTAAAATTTGAAATTGAATAATCAATAAAATACTTTAATTATTTCAACAGTTCTTATTTTTTAGGATTGATTTTATTTAATATTTTGGTTTAATAATATTTTAACTTAATAAAGGTTGAGAAAAGTAATCTTAATAGTTAAAAAATTAATTGTTTTAATATGTATCATGAGACTGATTTCATAAATACATAAGATGTTTTAGACATTTATATGATAAGAGGTTCAAAAGTAGCATTCATGCAAAATAAAAAAGGGGTTTTAGGGTTAAGGCTCGACACATGTAAAAAAACACTAACACAAAAGTGACATGAATGGGCTAGAACATCTTAATATTAACACAACCCGTATTGATACAGGTTGACATAACTTATGACTAATATAACACCGACCTTCAATCAACTTGTAACTTGAACTCAACATCAAACCTGAAATTAACCAGCGACCTAAAATCAACCCGTGACATTTTTATAATTTTAAACTTCTTATTTATGCACCAAAATTACATAAAAGTAATATAAAATACATACTTTTTCAAAATTAAATCATTTTTGCACTACAAACAAATCAATTTAGTGTTAATTTATTCATGCTAGATATGGGTCAATTTAGCATACACAAACAATGCGTGGGTCAATTTTTAGTTGGGACGAAAATAACCCATAATTGATTTTTTGACACTAATCCGTGAAAAATCGCATCATATCGTGTTGTATCATGTTATGTGCTACAACCCTTGTTACTAGTTATGCTTGTGATATTTAAGTCACTTATTTCTTTTTTCACCTTAATATGGTAATTTAGTGGGGTATATGACCACGGTGTTACCTCCTGAAAGTTTTATGGTGGATTTGTCCTAGGTTAGTTGTGTTATTTGCTTTATTTTTGGCAAAATTATTATTTATTGTAATGTCAATAAAGTTAGTTAGAGCCAACTTTTTAATTCAAAACATTTGTAATGTTGGCAAAGTTAATTAGAACCCACTTTTATGTTTCAAAACATTATAACAAGTGAGTGCTTTACATTCTAATAATTTTTTGTCTTTTATTGTAACATATAAAAACTTTATATTTTTTGTAATTAAAAAATTAGTTTAAACTAATTTTGCCAAAAAGTTTTTTTTTTGTATGTTTTTTTTTTCTTTTGTTAATGATTTGCTTAATGTATGTGATTTTATTAAAAAAATAGACAGAGAAAGGTTGAGAGAGAAAGTTAACCATGGTTAGACAAAGTGGTAGTTGGGTTTGACTAGTCTGGTTTGGTGGGCGTTGGTTTGGTCTCACATGCCACTCCATTACACAGGATTTATTTTTCGCACATTTTTGAGACTCCAAAAGCTCAACTCACATATATAAAGGGCCATCTCTTCTATTTCTCCCACGGGAAAATTTGAGCCTCTCCGTTCAACTACCCCACCCACCTTCAACACCAACACAACGCACCAAGAGGGAGAGAAAAGTTTTTGCTCCAATTCTCCATTTCTTTCTTGAGCTTCTCCTCCTTGCCACTATCACTTTTCGCGTCTCAATCTTCTCCTTGGAAGTATCGCAAATTGATTATTATTATGGACTCCTCGTCGTCGTCGTCGAGCTCGATGAAGCTGTCGCCGTTGGATCTGATGACCGCGATCATCAAGGGCGTGAAAGTGGACCCCTCCAACGCATCCGCCGACTCGGCCGGTGGCGCCGCCGCAGAGGTTGCCTCGCTCATTCTGGAAAATCGCGAGCTCGTCACGATTCTTACGACGTCGGTTGCCGTCCTGATCGGCTGCTTCGTCGTCCTCATGTGGCGGCGATCTGGCTCGCAGAAGCCGAAGGTGGTGGAGGTTCCTAAGCCGTTGGTCGTGAAGGAGCTGGAGATTGAGGCGGACGACGGGAAGAAGAAGGTCACGATCTTCTTCGGCACGCAGACCGGAACCGCCGAGGGTTTCGCCAAGGTTTGGACATGGCTGTTGTGAAAATCGCGCGTTTTTGGCGTTTTTGCTTTGCTAGCTTTTATTGATTTTGGAGTTCATTGCAGGCGTTGGCTGAGGAGGCAAAAGCTCGTTACGAAAAGGCCGTTTTCAAAGTTGTTGATTTGGTAAGATTTTAACTTTTCCCCTTCCATGGCCGTTTAAGCTTTTGGAAAGGTCACTTTTTCTCTTTTTCTTTTTTCTTTTTCGTTTGATTTTGAAAAATTTGCGTTTATTCATTAGGATGACTATGCCGCCGATGACGATGAATACGAGGAGAAATTGAAGAAGGAGAGTTTGGCGTTCTTCTTCTTGGCTACGTGAGTCTCAAATTTTCAATTCAAGCTGTTATTTTTGGAAATATTTTTTCCTCTCTCTATAAACGTTAAAATTTCATTGGATTTGTTCGGTCAATGATTTGAGTTGTGATGGATGTAGATACGGTGATGGTGAGCCAACTGATAACGCTGCGAGATTTTACAAATGGTTCACGGAGGTAAAAAAGAAAAAAAAAATTCTTTGTTCCCAATGGAAAACTAGCAAAGCAAATTTTTAATTTTTTTTTTCAATCTTAGATCAGTGTTGTTTTTGAAAATTTTAGATCACTGTTGTTTTTGAATGTGGGATTGTGAATATAGGGTAGCGAGAGAGGGGAATGGCTTCAGAATCTTCAGTACGGAGTGTTTGGTCTTGGCAACAGGCAGTACGAGCATTTCAATAAGGTAGCGAAAGAAGTGGACAATATCCTTACTGAACAGGGTAAGTTTTGCTGAAGACTGACTGTAGATAATATATTTTTGTGATTACTTGTTAGTTTGCTAGGTCTTCACGGTAGATATTCTATTTTTGTGATTACTTATTACTTTGCTATGATAGTACCATTTTGGTACTCTTGTCAATGTAATGTTAGGTTGCTTATCCAAATGATTATATAATTGTAGATATAAGCTTGGCAATACACATGTATTTGGGTGTAGTCTGATCTTTATTTTATGGGAGTCCACAAATTAAACTTAAGCTGCAAAAGTTTTCTGTTCAGTTTTAAAGGATTACTCTAGATGAAATTTGATGATATAATGAAAATTATACATGGATCATTATTACTTGGAAACTTTTTTTTACTGTTCTCTTTATTGTGATCTTAAACAGTGTTGTTGTTGTTGTTCATGTTCGTTTTTTGGATATTTCTCTCAAATCTTATTAGCTCAGAGTTAAACATGATTTGATATTTGCACTCGTAGGTGCAAAGCGCCTTGTTCCCTTGGGTCTTGGAGATGATGATCAATGCATTGAGGATGACTTCACTGCATGGTATTGCAAACTTTAATTTCAATTGCCTTCTGAATGAAGGGCAAAAATTTTCAATCTATTTACCTGTTATTGATTTTTTTCCCTGCTCATGTTGTTATAGGAGAGAATTGGTATGGCCAGAGTTGGATCAGTTGCTTAGGGATGAGGATGATATGACAACTGTTTCTACCCCTTACACTGCTGCTGTATTAGAATACCGTGTGGAATTCCATGACCTGGTTGATGCATCACTAGAGAAAAAGAGCTGGGAAAATGCTAATGGTCATGCTGTGATTGATGCTCAGCACCCATGCAGGTATCGTTGAAATAATACCTTTCCAGGTACTCCAGTTCTGACTGGTATAAACTGTTTAGAATGTATAATCTCATTTATCTGTTGTTTGCTTCATGAAGGGCTAATGTGGCTGTTAGAAGGGAGCTTCATACTCCTGAATCTGATCGTTCTTGCACTCATCTGGAGTTTGAAATTTCTGGCACTGGGCTTTCGTAAGTTGCCTTGCGTTGTTCCTTTTTCTTCGATCCTCTGTTTCTCTGTTTTGTTTGTTTTCTGAGGTCTTTGCTGGCTCGGGCATCAAAAATGTAGTTTATTCTATCCAGTTTTTGTTCTTTACTTACAATGAGGATTGATGAATTTTTAATATTAATAATAAATTGATAGGATTATGGGAAGTACTCTATGAGTGCATTGCATGCATGTGAACGTTTATCACATCCTTTTACTTGTTTTGCTGCTCAGGTATGAAACTGGAGACCATGTTGGTGTTTACTGTGAAAATCTTACTGAAATTGTGGAAGAGGCTCTCAATTTATTGGGCTTGTCTCCTGATACATACTTTTCCATCCATACTGATAAAGAGGACGGCACGCCAATCAGTGGAAGTTCTTTGCCACCTCCTTTCCCTCCCTGCACTCTAAGAACAGCACTGGCTCGGTATGCAGATGTCTTAAGCTTTCCCAAAAAGGTTAGTTTTGTTTTTTGTTTTTATTAGTTTTGGATCCTAGATTTTCCTATAATTTATTTGATTAAGCATTAATTGTTTATTGATTGGTTATATGCTTTTATTTTCCAGTCGTCCTTGCTCGCTTTAGCGGCTCATGCTTCTAATCCTGCTGAAGGTGATAGACTAAGACATCTTGCATCACCTGCTGGAAAGGTTGTTAGTCTTATCTACCTTCTTACTTATGTAGTCTGGTCCAATTATCTTTTTTGTTTTGAACGTGTATAACTGGTATTGTCATCTTGTGCAGGATGAATATGCACAATGGGTGGTTGCAAGTCAGAGAAGCCTCCTTGAGGTCATGGCTGAATTTCCTTCTGCCAAGCCCCCACTTGGTGTATTTTTTGCAGCAGTGGCCCCACGCTTGCAGCCTAGATACTATTCAATCTCATCATCTCCAAGGTAAAAATCTCTTTTTCTATGTTTTAGAAACTTAATTGTCGGAGCCACACTGAAAAAAATGTCACAAAAAAGGTTTTCTGGTAGAGTTAAAAATTTCATGATTTAGGATTTGCTCAGACTTAATAGTGCATGCACCATTAGTTTGAAAATCCAGTTTCCAACTTTCTGTGATTGGGTCCATTATGTTCATGGCTCCCTTCTTCTTTATGTTTGTGTTTCTTCTTCTTTTCTAAGTTATGTGTAATGTCTGTACTTACCCTGCTGATATTTCCTGCAGGATGGCTCCCTCTAGAATTCATGTTACTTGTGCATTAGTTTATGAGAAGACACCAACTGGACGTATTCACAAAGGAGTGTGTTCAACTTGGATGAAGGTACATTTTTTCCCCTCATGTTCTGCAGTTTTCATTGGTTAACTTCAACACTGGAAGAGCTAAAAAATGCTGAGAGGGGTCTTAGAGAAGAAGATAGTCATTTGAGCTAGGTAGAAAATGCATTTTTAACCAATTCTGTATTGTAACGAGCCGTAATCTATGCAGTGAAAATCAGAAGCGTCTTGTCTTTTTCCTGATATCACCTTAGATTTATACAATGAATAGGACGTGTGTGTGTGTGCACTGTCATTTACCGTGGTCATCTTCCACACGTGTCCGGTGTTTTCTTTCAACTTTCTAGTTCTCTTTGTCACTTTTATCAGTCATGGATGCTGATGTATGACTTTTATAGCATTTCTTGTCTGCATTTACTATTTATTTCGAAAGGACTTATCGTTCTATTCTTTTGGGCTTTTTGCAGAATGCTGTGCCC
The DNA here is from genome assembly GCA_946598075.1 of Artocarpus hirsutus. Taxonomy (NCBI): domain Eukaryota; kingdom Viridiplantae; phylum Streptophyta; class Magnoliopsida; order Rosales; family Moraceae; genus Artocarpus; species Artocarpus hirsutus. The sequence goes on along the minus strand of CAMOHE010056258.1, from coordinate 31,802 downwards.
GCGGAGAAAAGTGGTGATTGCAGTTGGGGACCTATTTTTGTTAGACAGTCAAACTTCAAACTTCCTGCTGATACTAAAGTACCAATAATCATGATTGGCCCTGGCACTGGATTGGCCCCATTTAGAGGCTTCCTGCAGGTTCGTAGTTGCAGACTTGATGCTTATACGCTCTGCTACTCTCTGTTCATATCATTCGTGATTTCTAAAGCATTGGTGGATTTGTTTTTTCAGGAAAGATTAGCTCTAAAAGAATCTCGGGCAGATCTTGGACCCTCAATATTGTTCTTTGGATGCAGAAACCGTAGAATGGTAAGTAATCCCCTAGTCAGATTTTTAGCAACACGGTGAGGATGAGCAGAAGTTGCTAAAGGGTTTCGCATAATTTATCACTTGCTAAAGTTGGGTTTTCCTGACATTTCCAGGATTACATTTATGAAGAAGAGCTGGCCAACTTTGTAGAAACTGGTGCACTTTCTGAGCTGGTTGTTGCTTTCTCACGTGAAGGACCCACCAAGGAATATGTGCAGCATAAAATGATGCAGAAGGTAATCCCACCTGGTCTAACCACCACACTATCTTTTAAGGCCAAGATTTTGTGGTCATTTTATTTTAATTTCTAAATTTTACTTGTAAGTTTAACAACGTATGTGTACTTTTGAATTTAGGCTGCCGACATCTGGGACATGATATCTCAAGGAGGTTACATTTATGTCTGTGGTGATGCCAAGGGCATGGCTAAGGACGTCCACCGAACTCTCCACACTATTGCACAAGAGCAGGTATGTTGTTTATCTAAAGTGATGTTGAAGTTAGAATTAGATATCTTCATGTGGTTTTCACCTACCTCTTTTTGATTGTGACATGAATTTAAAAAATTACAAACTTACAAAAGCTTGATTAACCTTGTTTGTACTTACCAAGAAAAGTAAAGTTTGATAGCTACAAAGTTGGCTCACCTTCTGAATCAGTCACCTTTCCTTATCTCTCTCTCTCTCTCTCTCAAGTCGGAAAAAGCTAACATTTTTTTGGGGGTCGTTTTCAGGGTTCTCTAGACAGCTCCAAAGCTGAGAGCATGGTGAAAAATCTGCAAATGAATGGCAGGTATCTGCGTGACGTGTGGTGATAGTTTTGCGTAATCTTCGACGGAGCAGCAACGTTATATATATGCGTAGAGCAATGGCCAAGCCAATTAACCGTTGGATGGAAAGACGTTTATGGGAAGGGCTATTTATAAATGATGATGCCCCTTCCATTTGCACCCTTTGAATGAGCAAAAATTTGCTCCTGCTGCAGTATTGCAATCGGTTACGTTATTTTTTTGACTTTCTCATTTGAAATTTTTTTGTTCTTGTAATTTATACACACTTATATAATAAGTAAATTGAGTATCGTTCGTTGTAGCCTATGGACACTAATTTTCCCGTGTATGAACCAACAAAAAGGTTCAGACAAATGAACAATTGGTCTTGTTACTCTACATACGTAATTGTTTATTTGGGTATAAATATTGAAGTTTGCCATCCAAGTTATTCGTCTGCTTGTTCTCTTGCAAAATTATATGCAGTTCTTGAATTAACATTGCCGAGTTAAAAAAAAAAAAGGTCGTACATTGTAACACACACATTAAGGTCAATCCTTCAGGAGTGAGATTATGAAAAAAAATCTCAAAAAATAAAATAAAATGAACATGATATTTGGGAATGATATTTAAACCAAGAGTTTGAACAAAAATCAGTTTAAAATTTAAATTTTATACAAGAAAATAGTATTATAAAGTTGGATTAGATAAAAAATTAATCCAAAATTTTATGGTTATAAATTAAAATAGTAAAAGATATTAAATGGATTGAAATCTGCCAGTGAATGCGGTTGGTAGGGGTTCATGGTGTTGAAATCTCATGCCAGGTGGGTGAGTTTCTTATTTATATAAACAGTAATGATAAACAGACAAAACTCTTATTAATTTTTATTATTTTTTATTTAAGCAATGGATGTGATACTTGGTCATTATTTCCTTTCACACTGTTGGGCCATTAACAGCAGAGACTAGTAACAATATGATATATGCCTGACGTTTTCCTGATCCAATAAAGAACATTAAAGCACATCTCACGGAATCAAAAAATATAATTTGCTTTTGAGTATTCGTGTGTTAATTAATGAAGGGTGATCTTAGGTTTGAATTTGAATGTTAAAAATGGAAACGAGTTTTTTTTTTTTATTTTTTTAGATGGGAAATGGAAAGGAGTTTTAAAATTATCTTAAAACAAAAAGCATGTCTGATACAAACAGCTGTTTGCCAGCACAAAAAACTGGTCACTAATTGGTTTGTATCAATTTTTTCAGATCTCATTTAAATAATGGTACTTTGGAGGAAGTGCCGTTTCTGGGTCTTTTTTTACGTATAAATTATTTGTTCCCAAGATTTAAACAGTTCAACAACCACATCAGGAACCTGTTATAATGTTCCTTTAAAACAAATAAACAAATATATAAACAATTTAAAAAATTGCACGAAACACTTCTATTAAAGAAAAAGGAAGAAATTATACGGAACCAACATTCATCGAATTTAATCAACTAAATGTAAATCTAAATGTGTTAATACGATATCAATTTTAACAAACGCAACAGGAATATTCTAGAATTTCTCTTTTGACATTTTAACCATGGTTGAGTTAGATTAATGAAGTCAAGTCACCAAAAAAAGAAAGAGAGAGAGTAAAAAAGGATTGATGACGTCAAGGAGCATTACCATGAGCTACCCCAATGAATTTCGCCCATCCAATTATTCAAAAGCTCATATTAACTGCGGGTTAGTGGGTCCACAATGTGATATATATATATATATATATATATATATATATATATATATATATATTTTGAAAGGACACGATGTGATTTTCTTGACAACCAGAGACCCAGGAATGGAGGCAGGGGGTTTTGTTTTGTTTTGTTTTTGTTTTAATATAGTTTTTGTTTTTGTTTTTTGTTTTTCTTAAATGTAGTAGCAATAGTAGCAGTAGTAATAATAATAATAATAATAATAATAATAAATATCAACATAAAAAGAGCCTATTAATCTTAATCATAGTTGTGCTTGTTTATTTCAACCCAGTCTAATATTTATCACAGTGAACAACACAATGTCTTATATTGTCTATAAATCTTATCACTATGCATCAAATTTTAGACTTACTGAGCTCTCCCTCTCTCTAAATTTTTCCCTTCTCTTTAGAATTCTCTCCTTCTTTCTCTAAAATTCGAAGCTTGTTCTTAATTTACTAGATCTTCTATATTGTTTATTTGCATAAACTCAAATCTCATCCACAATCCCTCAACCACCTTCAAATTGTAGTAAACCACCCTCAGATCTTACACTTCCGTTCTTTATTTATTTATTTCGTTATTTCTTTCTTCAAATTGTAGTAAACCACCCTTAGATTTTACACTTTTGTTCTTTATTTCTTTATTTTGTTATTTCTCTCTTTCTTGTTTCTTTTTCTTTGTTTTCCATGGATCCAAAGTATTATCACCTAAGGAAATACTTTTCATCACTTTCTAGAAGATTCTTAGGCAAAAAGACAAGTTTAGAGTCACTTGACTGTAGATTTTCATGCATTTTGAAATCGCCAGTGATGTGAGGATCTTGATCGAAGGAAAAATTCGCCCGAGTGACTTCAACTAGAGGGCGGCCTTTCAGGTATAGGTACCAGTCGTAGTATGATAAGAAAAAGAGCTTGTGGCATCGAGTCTAAATATAACAAATGTAGGCAACAGACTTATGAGGGTAAGTGTTGTTCGCTTAGATTTATGTCAGTAAATAGGGAGAACAAAATTTATTTCTACAAAGATGCCCTTTCTAAAGAGAACTTAGATGACCTTCATGCTTCTCTTCACAGCCATCCAAGTGGATATGTCTAAGGTGCAATTTCTAATCTTTAGCTCAAATTCTATGCAGAAAGATAATGCTTCAGGATTCAAGCATTTAAAGACCCTATTTATTAGTTTGTAAGAAAATCAGATAGGAAGTAAATTCTTAATCCATAGAAGTCGTTTCAGGGGTTTTGCAAAAAAAAAAAAAAAAAGTATTCTGTGTATTGAGTGTTTGTTTGTTTTTAGTAGTCACAGTATGTGTTAAAAGAATCAACGTTTGTTTTAATTTTATCCTTACAATAGTTGTTAAATATCTGTTTTTGTTTTATTTAAAAAAAATGTTATCTTGTTAAATGCATCATGTGTTTGTTCTTATTGTTGGCTTGAAATTTTTAGATCCCAAATGATTTTTCTAGATTTATGTTGTCTTGTCAAAAGGTTTACAGTATGTCATATGTCTTTTACTGACTTTTCTAGATTTATGTTCAATTTGTCAAAAAAGTGTACAGTAAAATATATCAGGTTTTGTTTGTTTGTTTGTAAATTGTCAAAATTTGCATAGTTAGAGTCTCGTTTGTCAAAAATCAGTCTAATGCATTTTTTTTTTAAATTTGAACTAATTTGGTTCGAATTTTTCTAATACGTACATATCTTTATTTTTATTTTTATTTTTATTTTTCATGTGTACAATATCATATCTTATCTTCATTTCTTACCTGCACATATTTTGTTTAGATTGTTAAGTTACCTGCCATTACTTACTAGTCATAACGCCTTAGTCCTTTTGCATTTCTATCTTGTCTAAGATTTCATTTGGGACTTAAAGTTTAGGCAGAGCGGACTTAAGACAAAAACCAAAAAATAAAAAAGAAAACAAAGAAGGCAGTTTGTTTTAGAGACCAAACATGTCTTCCTCTCATTCATCTACTAAAATTGAAACCATCTATGTCTTCTGTGGTTCCAATCCTAATAAAGGTAGAGTCTACTTAGAAGCCATAGAATACTTAGGACAAGTCTTACCATGTAGGAACATTAACTTGATTCATGGGAGAGGTAACTTATTTAGCAACAACTGTACATTCTAAGGGTAGCCATGTCATAAAGATTATCCTTCATCTCCTAGTTGAAAGAAATCTTTGTGAGAAAACCATAGGTAAGGAAGAGGAAGTTTTGGACATCCTTAAGCGTCTTGAAAATATGATCTATAACTCTGATGCTTTCATTATATTACCTGGTGGTTTACACACATTTGAAGAGTTATTCGTAGTTGCTAGTAGGAGTCCGTTGGACATTCACTCTAAACCCCCTAGGTCTTTTGAATGTAAATGGTTTATATGATGGTTTTTTAAAGTTTTTAGATTACGCTGTAGAATAAAACTTCATTGTAGAGTCTGAGAGACAAATCTTTGTTACTACTTCAACAGCTGCGAGCTGCTTGACAAAATCATCATCCAGAGTCTGACATTGTAACACCCAAGCTTGATTGGAAGAAAGAAAGCAGGAAGTGACCATTGGATTTGAACCTTTATTTATAATTTTTTGGTTTTGCCCCTAACATGTTTCTTTGTATTTATTGTGTCTTGAATAACTGCTCTTCTCCGCATCTTGTACTTTTTTGTGACGTGCTATTATCAAAGCCTTTAGATTCATTGTCGGGATGGCTGATATTATGAAGTAACTAGTACTCTCAAAACGTATCCCATTTAATGTTTGATCTTTTCTTTATTGATGCTTCTGTAATCTCCAAGCATGCATGGTTAGTATAGTTGATTATATAGAGTACTTTGTACTCTTAAAATATATCTATATCATGCATGTAAACTATCTATGTATTATTTTAATGTGAGCTTTTGATATAAATACTTGTGATATTTATTTTATTGTTGCGTAATTTAACATCTGTAATCTAATTATAAACTATAGTTAAAAAACAATAAAGGCCTGAAAAATGACTTAATCAACATATGCATTTATCTTGATATATGTTAGAATAATCTTGATAAAAAAAAATCGGCTCTGAACTTAAAATTCTGGCTTCGTCATTGTTGACAAATTATGTGCAACACATTTGTTTTTCCTTAAAAAAATTGCAAAATCTAATCTTTAGGTTAACTGGCACATATGTCTTCTAAATTTCATTTGATTGTCACGTTATTTTTAAAATAAAAGTTCTTGTCAATTTTTGTTTTATAAGGTTTGTTTCGCAACGACATTAGAACTTATTTATTTCAACTGCTTTAGTGTAAAGTTCTCATATCATGTAAAGTAAAGGTAGTTACCATGCAAAGCTTTCACATGTTATAGTGTTTTAATTCTAACTATATAGTTTTAACTACATTCTCAAACACATCCATAATTTTTATTTTTGAACTTCCTTAATATTTTATTATCCAAAAGACAGAATAAATTTCAAATTCAAAGGTATCAAACTGCAATTGTATAAAATATAACTTGTAATGAAAAATAAAAAAATCAATAGTATGTTTAATTCTAGTATGTTTAATTCATCGATTCAAATAAGAAAAATTCATGTTTAAACCGGTCTTCTTTATATATATATATATATAGTTTTTTCAATTCAAACTAACAGTTTCAATTGGCGATCCGGATGCTCCTTAAATTCACAAGGGGTTTATTCTAACTTCTTCATTTTATTCATAACAAAAGATACCATAGGGAACTTATTGCATATTGTCGTTAAGGCAAAGGCTTTCTTGCACCACCAAACTACCCCCAACGAATCCAAACAAAAAAGGATTGTTACTGGTACTACTTTAAGCCAAAAGTAGGAGAAGCCGACATGCAAGCCATAATTGGAGAGCACGTTGCAAGATGTAAGCCACAAAGAAACCAAATCAAATCATTAGTGCCGACGAAAGAAAAGTAGCCAATTGAAATTTCTTTATTTGGCTGAGAACTCGGGGGAATTCAATCATGTGTACTCGGGAAAAACAACAACAAAACTTTGAGGGCTTGTTGAGCTCATCAATAAATGGAGAGAAAACAACATATTTTAAAGTTAGGAGGATTATATGGTAGGGTGTAAGAAAAAAAGTTAATAAAATACAATTTTGAATCGTGATATCAAATAAAATTATATTGTATCAAGAATGTTACGTGTGTAAAAAAAAAAAATTAACGGTTTAAAACTTCGTTTATCCACATCCTATTAAATAATCCCTTTACTTGATATTACAGTAGGAGAAATACATTATAATAAGATGTAATTTTAAACTGTCTTATTTTTCAAATTACTCTATCTTTTATTAATTAAATATAATTTTGATGTGATATTATCTTGCGGATAAAGTATTTTTTTCCTATCCTATAATGCAGTTTTTCTAAGTATTATTTGATGTTGCAACTACATACATTTGACGTTCCTATCCTATAATGCAGTTTTTCTAAGTATTATTTGATGTTGCAACTACATACATTTGACGCACAAGTCAAGGAAACAATGAATTAATAGTCCCATTTGATCACTATATGATCCTACAAATTCCGTAATTAATTTTTTCTTAAAGAAATGTTTATGTTATTGGTCAATGACTTTTGAATTTCTTCATGTTATGTCTTAGGATTTGGAAAAAGAATAAGGGACGTTTTCTTTTTTTGAAATAATGAATGCAAACATTTGAGTTTATAACGTTATAAGTAAGTAATGGTTTACTTCCATAATTTTGACACAAGGCATGTTTCAAAATTTGCAAAGTCATTATCATAATTCAGCTCTGAAATGTAAAGAAACTAGGTATTGCATTGGCCGCTGACATTCTTGGTAACTCAAGATAGATATTGGGATATAATTAGTATAGCTATAGAGTGTGCTTAAAGCAGCTGAGTATCTTTTTATTAATAATAAAACAAAAAAAGGAAAGAATGAAAAAGTCGCTGAGTATCGGTGAACTCTTAAAGTTAAAAGTGTTGTGTATATGACATCTATTTGTGGTAAAATATAGGGCAGAATTGGGATATAATCTAAATTAACTAAAATATATATTGGACTAATTTAGTATTTCTGTAGGTTGTGGAATAACCATTGTTAGGTAAATTTGATTTATGTAATAATTTTGTTTAGTAAACTGACTGTACTAAGATAACCGTTTATGTAATGATCCTAATATTGAGAGAATTTGACTTTTCACATACCAAAGAGGGAGAGAAGAGAGAGTTATGTTCATCTACCCTGAGATATTAAGAGATGATTCATAAAGGATGTCTGCCTTATTTATAGGTGTAATCCGTGGTTCCTTTACAAAGATCAATCAAATCTTCGTGGAAATTTGCCAATTGAGCCCTCAAAGAAATTTGGATCTTATCATGATATAATATCTGATTAAATGATGAATATTAGTGCATAAAAGTAAATAAATGACAAAAAAAAATATATATTAGTTCATTTTATATGGAGCTACATTTGCTAAAGAGAGGAGAAGAAAATTCACCATATCTTAAGCTACGTGCGCTAATACTCTTTTTTAACACATACTTTTTTGCGCGTTTTACCACTTATTTATAGTCCTTTTATGTTTAATTACTTGAATTTTAAATAATAAAATAAGATTTAGGAATTATCGCATGTTTCCTATTTAAATCTGGATATTTCCGTCAACGAATGATCTCCATAACCTAGAAAGAGGAATATTTTCTAATTCAAAATTCAATGAATGCTTTATCTTTGACTTCCTGACTCCAATACTCTCGGTCACATGACTCAACACATGTTGGTTAAATCGTCTCTTCATCCTGGGCCTAGCCCTAGGATTGCCACTGGCGGACCATATAATTGGGTCTCCTATTGTCGAGGCATGCACAACAATTGCGCCCATCCTAAAGTGACCCGTCAACTAGCTGCGGCCTCTTGAGTATCGACGATAATTGGGTCTCCTGTCACCCGATCTAATAGTTAGGTTCCCGTTTCTCGTCGTTTTTGCCTTTGAGTGGACCCCATAATTTAGTCCGTCGTCTCGTCGAGGCATGCATAACACCTTTTAAAAAGTTCCTCCCTTATGTTGAACCATTACTAGTCAAACATGATCTATTTTCTAGTTCAATTGTGTCTAGTAACTGGAAAGATCACCCTCATTAAGCCTCCTGTTTTGCTTCTCTATTCCCCAACCAGTGGGACTGTGTAAACGGACAGTTCACTAGTAGTAATCCTTCATTCTTCTACTCCGATCTTGGCGTAATGAGCTTGGTCACTGGAACGCTAGCCCCCAGTAAGCCTCCAGTTTACTAATAACGGAACTATAATCACGTATCTAAACTTAGTTTGCATGAATAAGTTAGGCTCACATAAACTCAAATAAGCCTATTTTCATTCAAAAATTCTGTCAAAAGTCGCCTCAGGAGTTCCTTTATAAGATTTTTGAACATTTTGCACGTCTGTTAACTTACGTTGATTAATCATAAAATTTGTCGAATTCAAGTTTAACCATGGTGGGGGGAGAGAGGGATCTTGCCTTTTCTCATAACTATGAAAAAAAAATATTTTTTCTAGCTTCTGCAATATTTTTTCCAATAATGATGTAAGTGACATAAAATAGATACTCTAATAAAAACAGAAGTTTACTTAAGTAAAAACCCAACTAGGATTAACAAAAAATGATGACCAACTTACTGTTGAAAACGATCAAAGTACAATGGATAATTCTAAAAAATCTTGTAATAATTTTCATGCTTTTTTTAGAATATTGTTGATGATCATATTTGACATGCCTAAGGTAAATTCTATTGATTCAACATCAACCAAAGGAAACAGTTCGTTCTCTTCTATTTTAAGCTAAAAATAATAAACTGCAACTGCCGTCTCTCTCTCTCTCTCTCTCTCTCAAACAGAAAAAATAATAAAAATTCACACGTGTTTGAGCTAATATGATTTGTTGTCTAACCTAGAATAAATAAATAAATAGTTATAGAATGATTCATTTACAGTTCATGACATATGTTGGTCTTAAAAAAATAATAGTTATAAATTTAAGAAAAAATCCCCAACTACGTAATGCAAAAGGCACAAAAATCTAGGGACAGTGCAATGATCCCAAGAAAGGAGTTTTTAAGACAGAATTAGTCCCCAGATGAGTGCCGTTTTTGCCGTTTTTGCCCTTTTTGCCATTTTTGTATGGTGTGATAGAGAGTGCACCATAATATCTGGTTCCTGAATCAAAGTAATAACAAAATTGATTTTCTAAAGGCAGAACGAATTTATTTATCACGGTCTGACTTTAAAATTACTTATAGAAATTAATTTCAGATATTATTGTACATCTTTTATCTCTACATGTTACGTCACAAAGCATAAAAACACATCCAATAACTATTTGATTGTATGAATTATGTTTGTTTAGTGCATTGAATAGGATAGTCTTATAGGGTTGTATTGGAAACGATGGGATAAATTTAAGCCAATTCAATCTTATGTTTGGTGTAGTGATATTAAGATGGGGCCCTTTTGTAAAAATTTTTGAAAAATTTGGATCAAATTGCTTTATAATTGGAGAGGCAAATAAATAATTATTAAAATTTATTTCTATCACATCAAAATACATTTTTTACCCACATAAATTGAAAATTAATAACTTGACCTAAATTTTATAAAATTTTGCAAATAGGTCCTTGAAGATTTTTACAATGTACAAGATTTTTAAAATTGATACCATGTTTTAGCAAGGGATTGTATAATCTCCTTCCAAGGGGATTCATGCATGGATTAGATGAGAGCTTATTCAATCCAATCTTTTCAAGTTTTTCATCAAACAATGTATTAAAATTTAATCCAATCTAATTCTGTCTAATTCTACACTCTAAACAAATACTTTTGTTCTATTATTAGTGGGGTTTAACTTTGCTTGTATTCGATGCACATTTATAGCTGTATATTCAAATGCATGTATATATATATATATATATATATATTGTAAGGACATAGAAACACATATATCTCTACATTTGTACGATATTATCCACTTTAAGCCTAAGCCTTTATAGATTTACTTTTAGATTCTACCTAAAAAGGCCTCGTACCAATAGAAACATCTTTAATCCTTATAAGTTCATGGCCCTTCCTATTAGCTAAATGTGGCGCTTTAAACATTGTAAACGTATATATGTATATTAAGCAGAATTACATCTTTTAGCTCTCCATTAATATTATAAAGTCTATTGTAAGGCGTTTAATTTGCTCTTTGGGAACCAAGAAAGGTTTAATAGTAAAGCCTCTTTTATTTTCGATTTTAAGGTTTTGATTTTTGTGCATTGATAAGAAATTAAGGATAAATACATTGATTTTATACATTTTTTTGCAGAAAAATTTATCTGTCGCAGTAACATGAGCCATGATCACAATATTGTTGCGAAGAGATTTTTGACTATCAGCATTAGATGGCCATTTAAATCTTATTACTTTGAGTAAGTAATTTATTAGTTAATTTCAAGGCAATGTAGAATATGGGTATGGTTTTGAAGATATACATGACTCTGTCGGGTCAAAAAAACAAACTGATGTTTGCTTTCACTCAGGCAGCCAACATTTGGCTCCAAACCAAATAAGGCCTCAAAAAAATGGAAAGAAAATAAAATCGAAGATGCACTTTGCTAATTGATTTAAACGAAATATGTGGTCTACGTGGAGGCATAGAGATGGCGTACATAATTATCTATTAATATTGTAAATTTGACCATTTTTTTGACGTTTTCGTGCTTTTTGTTAAGGTAAAATTTCTCTTGCAAACATCAATAATAATGGATGCGGATGATCTTGTGGTATACAATACAAAATACTTGATAAAAATCAGTTCCATCAGTAAAACTAACAAAGCACGTGGAGATGCAAGGTGAGACCTAATATTAGAAAAATTTCCTAACACATCAATCTGAGCACGCATAAAGCTTTTCTTGAAATCACTACAATCGATGGAAGCTTTCAATTCATCGAGAGCATATAAAGTGTAGCTCTAAGGCCACCAACATCTCTGCATAGACTCATAACTAGTGGAACTTCTAACTTGTTAAGGCCTAAATCTCGCGGACCACAAACGAACTCAAATGGTAGGAGGAGAATCATCTCCATTATTACAAATAAAATACTAAACTAGGCAGAAATATCAACGCTTTTATTCTACTAAAACATAAAAAACTAAAACCAAAAGCACGACCGCTGCAAACCTTCAATGAAAGAATAGCTAATAGGAGGACCATCAGGGGAGGAAGAATGCTTCTAGGGACAAGTAGTAAAGCCGACGAGATAACTTCAAATAGTAGAATATGAAGCACATGCGCCACCATCGTCAAAATCCGGAGCTGACACCGCCACTTCCAAAAGAAGCCTACCACCAGTCGGAACAGAACCTAAAAAGAGTACAAACACGAAAGGAGAAATATGTCAAAAAATGCCTCTAATTCGTCTAGATTCTGTCCTAAACAGACTCAGATTCGCCCTAAAATAGCCACCCTGCCAAACATAGCCACTGCCATTGAAAAGTCCACAATGATATTAGTTCCATAACCAATTTTCAAGACCAGAAGTCCAACGATGCGAGCCCGAAGACGGTTTCGAAATTTTGGTTGACTCTCTCTTTTTCTCTCTTTCTCGTTCTTTTCCTAGGGCCAGCTCGTTCCCAATGCTGTCGTTTGCCTTTCCGTTCTTTATGTACAATCAAGATTGAGCTGTAAATATAAGTTGCTGAAACCAAGGATAATTGGGGAGATTGTGTGGATTATTGGCGGTGATGGGCAAGTAAATTTTTGGAGAATTATTTGGGTGGCCCCATGAAATACCTCTCTAGAATTGTTGAATCAATTGCCACCTAAACATTAAAAGAAAAACATTTTACAAATAGTAATTCATTCATAGTTTTTGTTGTGGTTAATATCAGCGTTCCAATGGGCCAGGCCTTAGATCAGCAATTTCAAGAAAGTAGTGCAAGCGTAGAGGTCGACGCTTGGTAGCAAACGAGACTCACCAGATTTCCGCAGGCGGGCGAGGAGTAATTAGGTAGCTCGAAGCCGAGCCAACAACATGACCATATTCAATAAATAGTCATATTTGAATTCGAATTACGAAAGTACCAGATTCTCCTAGCCAATCACGCATGTCATGATAATTCCTTAATTTTATGAATTAGTTTATTTATTTCATTTGAATTAATGGGCTATAAATAGAGTGTAAAAACCTACAAACTGACCCCAAGTCTCATTTTGAGCCATTAGAGCCCGTATTCTCCTCGAAAAGATAGTAAATTTTTCTCCTCTTAAAAGTGGATGTATATCTTTCTAGAATGAACCACTCAAATTTCTCGTGCCTATATTATTTTCTGCATTTGTTTTACATACAATCTGATAGGGACACCATGGTGAGGATTTTTTTCTAGGAGTTTTGTTGACGAATTTTCACCATCAACAGCTTTGTTTGATACATGAATATGTGAACATCATGAGAATCTAATTAGTCAAATTCTAATTTTTGTAAAAAAAAAATCGAGCAAAAGAACTAATCAAACTTTAATCTCGAAATAACAATAATATTCAAATCCCTTAAAAAAAAACTCAATTATTTATTACTATAACCTAATCAAGTAAAAAGGATTACAAAAACAAGTGAGAAAAATAAAAATTAAAATTAAGACAAGATAAGAAGAATAAAAACCAAATGGGTATAACGATGGTTGTGATTCTTAATGATTGATGAAGTCTTTTTTCCCCTTTGCCTTTCATTTGTCCCGGGGATTGCCTATTGTTATAAGATGTAATTTGTAAAAGAAGATGAAAAGGATTATAGTCGAATCATGGATAAGAAACTATTAATGACATACCTCTGTTTCTTTTGTATGGTTTCCCTTGGTTTTGTTGATTAAAAAAAAAATAAAAAACTCTTAAATATAACAAAGAACAAGTAAAGGAATTGGTTTGCAGTCTCCCATAGGGATGAGGTTAGGCACTATTAATTTTATTATATTCTTTTCCTTCTTTTCTTGATAAGGCTCTTTATGGATTGGACTAATTTTGGGAACTTTTAGGCTTTGTATTAGAAAGTAAATTTCTTAAATTTTAGGGTATAAGATTATACATTCAACTTTTTCAAGGACGCTTTGCGCAATTTTTAGTACACAACTTGGACATATGTGCATATAGGTAAAAGATAGCTCAAGCGCTCCCTAGGCACTTGGTGCCTTCGTCCATGTACATGCCCATATAATATGTCGCCAATATATATTGGCAGCTCATTTGGACTTGTTAGGCTCTAAGATGTGATTTGAACTTTCAATGGACTTAACCTTCTATCTTAAAAGCACAACCTAATAAGTGGATGACTGAATGTCTTTGTGAATTGGAATTCATGTTTACAATTAAATGATGTGTGACGGTTTATTTTATACTTTTTACATATTGATTAGGCGGCTATTACTGAATGTTCTCATAATAAGCTAATTTAGATGCATTTCCCATATGGTACAGACAAAATTTGGGACAATCTATACAACCTAGGCACCCTATTTTGGTTGAAAGGCTCTACATGGTGGGCTTGCTATAGCTATTAAATACTCAAATTAGTTTTTTAACTCTCCATAATTGACAGCTCGATTTTCTCCCTTTTCTTGAGTATGGTATTGAAGTCATTACTGCTCCAATGGGTAACACCCTGATGGCTCTAACAAAAGGGGGAAAAAAAACCCAACCACCAATCTATCTTCTCCAACGTCAATCCACATAACTATATTGCTCTAACGAACAACACCAAATGGATCTCAAAAAAGAAACAGCCCGTAACGCCCTTTCCTCCGTCTCCGCACCTTTGTGCCCTAGTGCCATGTGCAATTGAAGTCCCTTCCCAATACCCATGCCTCTTGTATTTCTAACGTCCCTTTCCCCGTACCTTTATTCCCTTGACAATTATTGTCCCTATGTTGTCCTTCTCTATCGTTATTTTTCTGAAGAATGAAAGAATTTTTGTTTTCCCAGATTGGAATGCCTTATTAGTGCTTCATCTTGCAAACGCATTTTAGGAAAAGTTGATATAGTTACTGTTTAAAAACGAGTATGCAGCAGAATTTTAAAAATTTTAAATCAAAGTATTTTTCAAAACACAAGTTTGATATGCTATGTATATAACTTAATCAGATTTTACTAACTTTTGTGTGCGGAAGAGCTCCTGCAATCAGTGTAGAAAGAAAGTTCTAGAAAAGTCTCAACCAACTGGTCTTCTTTGCTATTCTCTATCCACGATCGAAGTGTATGTGGGCACACGTCATATAGCTCTGCCCCTTTGACTCTCCTTCCAAACAATTAAGAAGATCCAGAGTAAAGGTTCGTGATTATGAACAATAGCTCTTAGAGAGTTCCAGAGTATCTAACACTAGAGTACTCACTCTTAACTTCTCAATTGATCTAATCAATTAAGAAAACTCACTCCTTATGTATAGAGGTCGGACCCAGGTTGAGTCACTATCAGATAAGGCCTCAAATATTTGAATCTGGATCAACTTTTAATACAATCACATCAAAAACACGTAATCAGATTATCGTTAGATCAGTAAGCCAAACTAACGGATCAGCTTGCCAAATTTACTTCATCGGCAGGTCGAACTAACTGATCGGCCAACCAAACTTATGATAATATGATCCCTAAGAATCTTTTATTTCCTACCCAAGATTCTTTAGATAGAGCCTCAATTTTAATTCAAATAACCCAATAGAGAAGTTATCTAATTAAAATAGTCATATCTGAATAATCTCAAGGAAAATAAATATTCTTGATAATTCAACAAGTTTATCTTGAATTAATTTACAAAATTAATTTAACCGATAAACAGACATGAATTATCTGATCCTATCGAATATCAGCCAATCTAATAATTTAACATAAGTCATCAATTTATTGATGAGCTAGCAAAGGAGACCTGATGGACCTTTATAGTTCAAGCTCAGATAATTATAAAAAAATAATATCCCAAATACATGTTTAATAATTATCAACTCTAACGCTACTCTACTAAAAACTTAGAGCTACACTCTTGAACTATATAAAATTACGAAGCTCCAAATTAGCTATGTGTCCATAACATATCATATGTATTGTATCTCCATAGGATATTCATAATCAGCTTAATGATAAATTTCATCTTACCTTCCCGATTATTTTTATCTTACATTTCGTTATCTTACCATTGGAAAACTTACTATCTAGAGATAGTATATCATTCAGTTACACCTATGCACCCAAATGGTTGAGCGCTTTAGTTTTCAAATTTTAGGATAACGCATATAAGAGAATATCATTGACTCCACCAATGGAGCTATAGATTCCATATCCATGAATAACAGGTCTATACTATCAAGAGTCATGTCTCCAACATACCAGTATGCGCACCATCACAAAATCAGGATGTCACCCTTTAGTACATAAAAAAACATAAGTTAAAACAACGGGCCCATTAGTCATTTCAGGATTAAGACACAATACATATGATTGTCTAAAGTGAATTGATTTGTACAGATGAAATTATTTATCCAAATCAATTCTACTTTATGTCTCGATCAATATATCGTCATCTATGACAATTACCAATGTTTATACTTGCGAGGCCAACTTCGATGGCTAAGACAAGCCATCTTCTGTTAGCGATGTAGACAATATAACAATTTTAGCATGAACAAAACGCCCAACTTTATTTTCTCAATTGTGGATCTTATGATTTAGATTATCACCTTTAGAATTATGTCTTTCGCATAATCTGTCCATCATATGCCCGATTCTTAAATGTTTAAACTAACAACCTCATACTTTTGTTTGCTTAATATACATTTAACAAATATGAATGTAAAGAGGACAACATTTAGTATATAAACAATAAATAAATTCTTTATTGATAAAATGTCTCCAAAAACATATTACAACATTTTACGTTACCCTAGTTAGTAGATTGGACTTGATTTGAACTCATTTCATATTAAGAAATCTATTGATTAACATTTAAAAAAAGGATAAAATGGTGCCAAGTACGCATCAATGTCATTCTTCAATTGTTGAGGACCTAAAATCAATAAGAGTCAACATCAAGAACTTTTCACTTTAGGCACATTCTTGGAGAGAGATTGTAGTTGACAAATATTATAGGCTAAGTACTAAGCCTACTATTCATGTTACCATGTAGGGTCCATTCCATCCGTCGATAAATTGTAACATAAGTTTCTTAGTTTTGTACTAAACTTGAGATGATCGGCATTTAAAATTTGCTATTGTGGTGGATTTGTCGGATGTCTAAGCATATTATCATCAACCCGTTTGTCATGATGTTGTCAAATTTTTGTCATGCTCAGAGTTTCCAAATAATTGCCTTAAATGTAGTACTAGTGGAATGTACTATGTAACTTTTATCGGCACTTCTTTCTTATTGTTAGATGGCTCCCTCCTTTTCTTACATCTTGACTCTTTACAAACTGAGCATTCATTTAAGTCCTCGACGTCTTTCCATAAAGGATGCTCATTTTCACAAGAATGTATTTTCTTAAATCCCTTTCCAAAATGCTTAATGTCTTCTTAGCCTTATATATACTAGTTGTTATTTTATTATCCTCTAGCAGAAGCTCTCCAAAAAATTCTAAAAGATTTGTGAAACTGGAATTTGTTCACCCACTCAATGCCTTCAAATTCCATAATCTAATTAAAGGGTACAATTTTATGAATTTTATACACCTCTCATACATGGGTGTTTCAATATCATCCATCATTGCCTTAAGTAACTTCAAACGTTGTAAAAAATGTTCTTCTAAATCATTTCTTATGTCAAATATATTATCACTTACATTATCCTTAACAATAGATTCTTTTCTGTTACTGCACGAAGCTGGATTGGAAAGAAGCTCACCATGTAAATATAATGTTTCATAACTACAAACAATCCCATATCAAAATAAATGTCCTCTTACAATTTCAATTGAATTAATCTATACTTTCCATGTTGAACACAAGGACACTAAATTTTATCACATAGGCATGAGTTTTGGCAAATAACACAAATTCTTCCATACCATCTACATATTATTTAGTCAATCTATTATTGAACACCTAGATAAATTAACTAAGATTAATTAATAATTTGTTTGAAAATGTTAATTAATTGATTTTTTTCAATTAACTTTCAGTTACAATATTCTTTTAGTTTGAATTTTTTTACATAGGAAAATAATTTGTTTGAAACTGACATGTCAGTATTCTATTTAGTTTTGTGTCTATATAATCGACTATTTCTAAGCAGAATACCTAATCAATCACTTAATTTAAACTGGGCTCTAATTTTAATTAAACTTTTATGAAAGGCCTAACTTGTATTTTTATTTTATTTTACTTTTTCTTTCTTTTTTTCTTTCTCTCCTCCTTCTTTTCTTTTCATGTTACCACCCCGCTCTCTCTCTCCTTTTCACGCTTCTTTCTCTTTCTTTCTCTCCTTCCATCTCTCGTTCTTTCTCTCCTCCTCTCATGTTTCTCTCTCTACCTGCTCTCTTCTCTCCCTGTTTCCTCCTCAAAAATGCTTCAAACAAGCTTCAAAGTTATGGTTCTATCTAAAATTTTTAGGTAATCCAAATTTTTACAAGAGATTTGTTAATGATTTAAAGGTTTTATTCAAGATTTTGAAGAGCTAGAGGTAGGGTTTTCCTTTCTCTTTCTAAACCTAAGCTTTTCTTTCTTACTTTTGTGAATTTCTTTTGATATGAAGTTTGAATATGTTGTATTTTGATCTTTGTTGTTTTGATTTTTGTGCTATGAACAAAAGTCCCAAATTGTCAAAGTTAGGGTTTATGGAATCTTAGTTTTTCTTAGAGATTTAATCTTGCATGTTATTAATCTAAATTCTAATCATGATTTCTCTAGTCAATTTCAAAGCTTTGTTAATATTTATGTTGTGTTGAATATGTTAGCTTTCTTGTTTTAAGTTTGTAGTTAAGATTATGGAACTTTGAACTTGAGATTTGATGTCTAGTATTGAGAATTTTGAGGAAAATTGTGGGTTTTTAATTACTTTGAAGGCTCTCTTGTTGTAGAGATTGTTGTGATTTTAGATGAAGCTTGTGATTAAAATTATACGTGCATGTAAGATATTTGATAAATTGCCATCCATGATATTTAGTTAATTCACCTATATATGATTTGAGTTTTGGTTGATAAATTAGAAGGCTTTATTTTTACCTTTTAGAGTATGCTTATAGTACCAATCTAGTTTATCCAACCTTAAGATTCTAGTTGTTTAATTGTTTGGATTGAAAAAATTAGAACCCATATAGTTCAAGAAAACCTTTTTTTTTTTTTTCACTTACTTTGAGACATGGTATAAGTGAATATGGAGTTGTTTCCTTGTTATATTAATGATCATGGAAATTGGGGGATTCTGGATAAATTAAAAGAATTATTTTTTGTTTGGTTTAGGATATTGACTTGAGGTGTGATAAATTACATGATACTAACAATAAGATTAGTAGCTTTAATAATAATCCCCTTAAGTTGATTCAATAAAATCAAGTGTGGTGTAGTATACTCTTGTGTGACTTTAAATATTAAGCATGTTTGGACACATGAGGGGGTAGTATGTGGATTTCTTTATCTTTTAAGGTGTAATCTAATCAATTTTGATCATGTTAGATCTTTTTCAAATTAGTTGGATTTTTTGTTTTGAATTATTTATAGACAAAAACAATGGTTCGAAGTTGAAGTTGTTGATGGTTCCTACTAACTAGAGACTATAAGTACACACTTTGTTCCTGGGTTAGCACATCCCTTTGTGACCTAAGACTTATTTTATTTTTCTCATAATGATCTTTTGGAACCTGTTTAGAGGAGAAATAAGAATGTGAATTGCTTCTTGGACTTAGGAAGTTAGGTAGTAGGTTAATATGACAATAAAGGGGCAGCCCATATTTAATTTAAAAATTTTATCTTTCCTTGAAGCTTTAGACTTGGATCTCTTTCAAACTATAAAATATACTTCCTAAGTTTCATGTAGCTGTAAAAATCACCTTAATTGGACACCTGTAGTGTAAGATATGTGATTTTGAAGTTTAGGCAAATTTTAGCAATTCTACAAAAAACATGATTGTATAGTCAGGATCCAACACCTTTTTGGAGAGACTAACAGAGTTGAAAATTTAGCATATAATACCTCTTTCGAAAGCTCTAGATGTTATCTTCGTTTAGGAACTGATTTTGTAATTTTTAGAAGTATTTAATATAATTTATGAATATTCTTGTAGAAGTCGCCAAACCTGTATTTTTGGAACTAAAACTGTCACTTTTTGATATATGATGCCTATATTCAAACCAATCTTGCAACCATTTAGAACTTGTTAAAAGTGACATGTAGCACCTAAAACTGCCTTGCTAAGAATTTTCCAGTCCAAGTTTTGTGCATATGAAGTGTTACATAGAAACTTTCCGATTTCACTTTTTTAGACTTTATGCATGTGGTCTTATTAGGAAATAATTACAACATATATTTTTGAATTATTTTGTTCTAGTCTATATCAATTTATGCATTTGCATTGTTTTATTTTTTGGACTTCTTTTTAGATATTTCATAATTTAGTTTAAAAATTGGTCTTTGACTAGCATTTAGATTTTGGATACAGTTTTGAAATGTGTATATGTCTATTTGAAAACCTTCAAAGAACCTAAGTTCATGAATCATAGTTTTTGGAAGAGATTTTTATAAAATTACTTGGAATGAGAAATTCTGAGCAAAATGGTTTACAAATACTATTAAGGAGTAAGTGTCTCTAAACAGTTGGTTTTGAAAGGATAGCCACAGAGATAGGGTTATGAGATTTAATCTTGAGGGCGGGCTTCTAAACTTTAATCAGGGCACTTCGTAGTGTGGATGATTTGCAAAAAGTACTATAAATACATACATATCTATATATATGTAACTTGACATTAGATATATCAAATAATTTAAATGCATACCATTCATATAAACAGTCACTGGATTATACCTTGTGTGAATTTTACAATTTATTTAAATTATGTTTCTACATGGATTGTGTTATATTGAACTTTTTTGCCTATTGTCTGAGTTGTATTTGAAAAGATAGAGTATTTTATAAGAGTTTTCAAACTACAGAGTATTTTATAAGAGTTTTCCAACTACTTGATAAATAGTTTCACTCTACATTGAATCCATTTGTTAAGGTTCGATAGTTTTTACATATTTCAAACATTTGTATTCTGGTTATACATTGTGATTTTAATTAAAGTTAGAGTCTGTTTTTGGTATGGTTTTATTGTTTTATCATCGTTTTCTCTTTCCCCTAGTGAGCATTTGTCACACTCTTTTAATTTTGAATGTTTTACCCCACACCAGAGATAGTAGTAAGTGTAATGTAGTTTGCTAATGGTAGCAGTCTAAAAGCTTAAGATTCAAGACTATTTGTCTTTTCTATTTCATGTTCTTTAATTCTCAATTATAACATAGCATGTGTGTAAATTGTATAATTCGACATTGCCTTAAGTCATATTTATATAGAGTACATTAATATATGTAGTCTTTATTAATTAGTGATTTTTTTCTAGTTTGCAAATATATGTATATTATTGATATTAGAAATCTAGAATATATACTTGAAATACGTAATAAATACGCTTTCTTAAAAGCATTATTTGCCCCCTCTTGATTGAGATTGCTTAAGGAAATCACTCTGTAAATGGCTTCTAGAATATGACAAGCCTTTTTATGTGTTTCTACCCTGAGGCAAAAAGAAAAAAGAAAATAGAATGTTTGAACACTGTACTTTTCTGAGAGGAAACAATGTGATAAACAATTATTTAACTTTGATCATGTGGTTTTTATTAAATAACTGCCAACCTTTCTAATAAGGAAAATTTTGGATTTTGAAATAACATACAAAATTAAATTTGAATTTAATTAAATAAAAATATATCAAAAGCACCTCTACAACCTCACTGTCCATGCCGCGCATGTGTGAGCTTAAAGTGATGCTTAGATAGACATCGTCAACCCCTCCAAAAGAGTAGTGCCTTATAAAGTCCTACAAACCTTTATAAGTTTCTTGTGTAGGACTATGTGGTTGTCATAACACTTATTTTACATTTGAACTTGAACAATTCCAATAATCGAATCACGTTAAAATTTATTTCTCTTATTGTTTTTATTTTTTATTCAATTGCTAATACCATCTAGATTTTATGTGAAACTCAAGCTTACTACCATAATAAATTGGGTATTTGTACTGTTGTCTCTTGAACTTGTCACACATTTTCAATTTACCCCCTGCTTTTTTAATTTTTGCAAGTTGCCCTAAAATTATAAATTTGTAGCAAATTAGCAATTTTAGCTTTTTTAACTACATTGACTTGTAATTTCACTTTGAATAGTTGACTATTGATATGAATGATCATTTTGATATATTTTAACTCAATTTTATTGAGATTAACATCTTTAATTAAGTTTTCCTCAAAATAGAAAAAAATTGAATTAACTTTGCTTTATATATAAATTTGGGTTAACATTTATATGAAAAAAAAACCTTTTATGCTCTTAATTAATGACCCATATGAAAATCACATGTTAGTTTTAGTCAAAAACCTTAAATTACCATCATTAGGGGTAATTTGCTACATATTGATAAGTTTAGGGGGCAATTTGTCAAAATTAAATGTTCAGAGGACAGATTATAAATATGTGACAAGTTCATGGGGCAACAGTGCCAAATACCTTAATAAATT
The DNA here is from genome assembly GCA_946598075.1 of Artocarpus hirsutus. NCBI lineage: Eukaryota > Viridiplantae > Streptophyta > Magnoliopsida > Rosales > Moraceae > Artocarpus > Artocarpus hirsutus. The sequence goes on along the minus strand of CAMOHE010056258.1, from coordinate 9,196 downwards.
AGTTTGAATTTTGTGAAATTAAATATGCAAATCATCGAATGGGTTTTCCCCTCTTAGGTCTCAACATTTGTTTTTTGTCCCTCTGTGCTTCTTCGGTTTTGCTAGTGGATCCAGCCCTAATAGAGGATAATTTTTATCCTTGATGGATCACGTTCGCAACTTAATTTGTACTGTTTTTAGTATAAATGAAGTTACACCAAAAAAATAAAAAGCAAACTAATCAATCCCAAGGATGAATCTAAATAAAACTACTTATATCATCTCTAAAGAAGAAAACCAAATTTTAAACCTTGTTTCGAATAATGTATAAATGCCAACAAAAAAAAAAAGATATTTTAAAACAAAATTTTCGAATAGTACTTTGTGAAAGAATTTTTTCCTTTCTTGGTAGTGACAGAATTGTCCTTGTATGAATATTAGCGTTGGCCCCATGCATGTGATGGAATGAGAATAGTAATTGCTTGTATTTTTATGGGAGAAAATGACGTGGCCTTCCGACCATCTCAGAGTCAAAGTAGCGAGCCGTTCGGCGACCGCAGCGCGGTCGTCACCATAGCCCATGCATTCCAATTTACAAGGTTGTTTATTTAATTTATTTCTTTGTTTCTTCATTTTCATTCCCTTTTTAATATTGTAACTATATAGCATAAACCAATTTAATTATTTTATTTTATCATGCATCTTTGCTTTTTCTTCACGCATTTTATCACCATCCCCGTAATGTCACTATTTTAAAAATATTTTTTTCATGCCAATACCTACCTTACGCAATGCAAATACCGAAAATATGTATATTATAAACTGATACATTACATATAACTAAATATAAATATATATATATAGAGAGAGAGAGAGAGAGAGAGAAGACATATGAGAAATTTAAGACACACATTAAACCCTCTCTTTTGCACTCACAAGCAAACATACCCCACTCTAGCTAGCTACTTCCTCTCGCTATACATACTACCCACTTGCATGTCCTAAGCCTTCTTGACTCTCCCTGCTTCATCTCTCATACTCATTTTATTGTTTTTGTACGCCTAGTATATATATACCATCACTCTAAAATTTTTACCCACCTTGATTTTTTGGTTCTCCAATTACCTAACTCATTATAATTTTAGTTTAGCAGTATGCTAAAGTAGACAATTCCATTTAATAATATATAGAAGTTTAAAACATATATAATTACGTGTTTAACAAAATTCAATGACACTCTTCTTATGTAGAACAAAATTTGCAATTGAAAAGAATTCTTCAAAGCCCAAGGTAATGATGGACGGTTTAGATTTGAATCTTATTGTTGATATACAATTTTTAAGTATCAAATCTTCATCAAGTTCCATTAAATATATAGCCACATGCATCATTTATTTCAATATAATTCAGCTGATATGTGAAAATGTCACACCTCGAAGTACGGGAGGTGACGTGGTGGATTAATTGAGTTAATAAAATATAAATTTAATTAAAATATGAATTTTAGAATAGGAATTAATTATAAAAATGTGATAATTTTAAAACCATTTAGAGGCAAGCAGTTATAATATTTAAACAAATAAGAATAATAAAATAAACAATAAGAAAAAGATGACAAAAACTACAGAGGAACGAGAATGGGTCCCACTTACCCATATTTTATGCACACACACAGTACTGACAATATATTATTACAACTACAGTCCAAATAAAGAGGATAAGATAGAAAATTACATGCCTTGATTTATATAATTAAATAACCTACTTAGTCCCTCTACTGCCCGTGAGTTTTGTCCGTGGACTCTTCTTCAAACCTAAGTTGAAATCCACATAGGGGAAAGATTTTAAAACAAATAAAACGTGAGCGAAAGGCTCAATAGGACTATTTATTTAAAACATTTAATTTTAAAAGAAATTTCATCTATCAAGTAAATATTTAGAAAATGAACTTGAATAAGCAAATAGATAAATAAATAAATAACTACGTAAATAAGAATTCAATAAAGACTTATCTTGCCAAAACAATTTTATAGGTTAAGCAAAAAGAATGACATTTTTTTTTCCTAGGCAAACTAGATGTAAATCACCACCGTAGTAGCCCAGCTAGGTTTCGGGACCTGCCCCCAAGGTCGCACTCTACACGACTCAATCTCTGGTATGGCATCATGCCCTTAAATATAATTATATATATCTTTCTGTGATTATTAAAATCTCTTTTTACCAAATATAATCATTTACATTCATTATGAGGTTTATTATGAAAATTCACCTCAATTCTACTATTTATAAAATCAGCCAATAAAAATATATTTTCAACCAATCATTTGAAAACTTTTTGTTAAAAATTTCTTTGAGGTCAAAACATTTAAAACTAGCTACCAAAGAAAGGGTATAAGTCCTACCTCGATACTCGTATTAGTGTCCTATACCGTAATCTCGGTTCGCTATACGTTAGCTCCGCGGATCCACGTACAACCTTAAATAAAACTAGGTCTATTAATGTCTAGCATGAGATATTATATGTTATTAAATCATCTCATGGTGTCCTAGTGTGTCATTTAGGTTTATAAAATCATTTTACAAAGTCAAAATTTTAATTGGGGTTCAAAACGATGAAAACGGGTAAAAAATTATAAAATTTTCACTATGCCGGTTAGCCTGCCGGCCCTTGGTTCGGCCGGCCGAACTGCATAGTTTGGCCTGTCGGAAAATCAAGTCTGGTCGGTCAAACTTTTTCAAGTTTAGCCTGCCGGTCGTATGAATCTGGCCTGCCGAACTCATGAATTCGGCCTGTCGAACATGAACTTTGGCCTACCGATCTGGAAAGATTCAAGAATTTTTCAAGCACAGGTTTCGGCCTCCCGAGCCCAAATCTTCAATTTTAACCTATTTTCTCAATTCTCAGGCATGGGTAATGATCATAATTGATAAAAAACATGGTAGATTACATTTTCATGCTTTAAAACAAGTTTTAAGCAATTTTTGGAAAAATCCAAAAATAGAGAAAAATAGAAAAAAATAAAAAATCTTGATTTAAATCCATTTTTTATCAAACAAAGTTTGTATTTTAGTTATTCTAAGTTGATCTACCTTAGATTGACGGTTTTTTAAGCTTAGAAAAGCTTAAATTTCAAAATACCAAGAAATTTTAAAAATTGAAAAAGTTTTGAAATTCAAAAACTAACCTCGAATCAAGGCTTTAAATCAAGTTTGTAGTTACTAAACCGCGTTCCCGAGCCTTCAATCCACTAACCCGAAGCTTGGGATTGATTTTTGTATCAAAATTTTGAGAGAAAAATGGGAGAGAGAGTGTGAAACCGAGAGAGAGAGAAAGAGAGAGAGAGAGAGTGACGAGAATGAGAGAAAGAGAGAGGGAGAGTGA
>CAMOHE010056257.1:26776-56144 GCA_946598075.1 Artocarpus hirsutus | reverse complement strand
TCACGATGGTTTTTTAAAAAACCGTCGTGAAAAATTGGCATTCCACGATGGTTTCTTGAAAAACAGTCGTGGAATCGAAGGCTTCCACGACGGTTTCTTAAGAAACCCTCGTGGAAGCCTTTGATTCCATGACGGTTTCTTAAGAAACCGTCATGGAATCCTTAGTATTCTACGACGGTTTTTTGAAAAACCGTTGTGGAATGCCAATTTTTCACCACGATTTATAAAAAAATCGTCGTGAAAAATTACTACATTACAACCCCTTCCTGCGCCAATTTTTATATTATACCACAGTAAAAAACCGTCGTAAAAACTCCATGTTGTACCACGATTGAAGTTTTTATGACGATTTTTTAATCGTCATAAAATTTTTTCACGACGGTTATAAACCGTCATAGAATCCACAATTTGTAGTAGTGTTTTTCACACGGGTAGTCTAATATCTTGTGATTAATTCATTCTTTGGCCTTATAATCTACTGATTTTGGTTATTATATTCTACACTTGCAAAAATAAATAATTATAGCAAGTAAAATATTTAAAACATTTATAAATTAAACAAAAAAAAAATCAACAATTTATGCACAATTATAAAAGTAACTCAATAAACTTTTACACTAATCATAGTTTGTGCAATGAAATGGTACATCAAATAGAAATACAACAGAGTAAAATGCAATACAACAATGAGGGAATGAAATACAGCTTAATAAAATACAAATACAATAATAATGAAATAGATCAATAAAAAATATAATAAAACGTACATGATTACTTTTTCTTCTTCCCTTTATCAGTGTTATCAACACAAGTCTATTTAACATCTAAACGGACTAAGTGTCGATAGTCATCATCAAAAACATCAACCTTCTCTACTAATGGCAATCCTTTGCTCAAAGATGGAATATAGTTGCATTCGTCATTATTGTCATCACCATCACTAATTGCTCTTGGTTTCATTGGTACGACTAATGACAACTCTAAATTTTTAATATCTGTGGTATAGAAAACTTGCTTTACTTGTGATGCCATGATAAAGGGATCATTCTTGTAAGCCAATATTGTAAAATATACTACCGTATGCCGTCAGTCTCAATTTTCACATAGTTATTGTAGGCCCACTTGCACTTAAAAAGAATTACTCAAAGTCCACAATAATCAAGTTCTCATATGTCATAAATATAACCATAGTAGGCCATTGTTCCATACACAGGATTCTTGTTTTTTGCAGAAGAAACATGCATGGAATTGACACGAAGATACACACCAATACTTTAGATCAGATGCTTCTTATTTATTTCATGAGTTGAGAAGATATAACTATTTATTGAATACAAAGTACATCTCATGACTTTGGTCTGGGGTCCTCCAGCCAACATGAACAAGACTTTTGAGACACCTTTGCTATAGGATTCACGGGTTTGTTATATATTTGTGCTTATATCCACTCTCTAAAGGTGCAGTTATGCACATCTTGCAATAATTTCTCATTCCTTCCTCTTTCAAAATTTGCATCTTTTATTTCTTTCATATGGACCTCAACGAATGGTTCAACCATACAAGTATTGTGTAAAACATAAAAACATACCAGCTCCTATTCCTCATGAGAAATGGACAATAGAGTACCATAAGACATTGCTTTAGGCTCAATGTTAATCTTTTTGGACAAACCAATTGCTTCGACATTAGATAAGTATTATGAGCAAAATTCTACTGCTTCTTCGGCTATGTAATTTCTTACAATGCAACTCTCCGGCCTATTTTGGTTCTTGATATAACCCTTCTCAAATTTTTCAAAAGGTTACATCCACTAAATGCACTGTTAAATGAATCATAATGTCAAAAACCGATGGTGGAAAATACTTTGTAAGTATGCACAAGGTCTTCACCAAATCTGCTTGTATTGTATTTGGCTTCATTGGATCTACAACCTTAGAGCATATAGAGTTGAAAAAGAAACAAAACTTTGCAAGTGTATATTTCACCTCTGACAAAATTCCATGCAACACGTACAACAATTATTGAATCAAAGTGTGAAAATCATGTGTCTTTATACCAACAACCAATTGGATGGATTGGTATCTAGGATAGGCCCTAAGATCCTCTTATTCAAAATGATACGGGTTAGACTCCCAGGGGACGCACTCCCCCTGCGGGGGGCAACTCCGAGCTGAGGTCCCTCCTTGAGCAGGGGCCCTCTCGGCAATACGTTCGAGGTGCCCATCAGGTTCCGGTCGGGGAACCCAACACCTCAATAATCTTAATCTAGAGTTTATTGTAAAAATCATATGCTTGAAATTAACATTTCTTGAATTATTTCGAAGTGAGAATTCGGATTATGATTCAATAGTCTCTGTAATTTGGAAATGTGATTCCTTGTATAGTGATTAATCAATATAACAATATTGGAATTTTATGACTCCTTGGGAGTTATTAATTTCCCCTTGAGTTGTCAAAGTAGTTGATCACTAGAAACTTTGGCCAAAGTATTCTCATTAGGGAATCAAGATATTTGATTATGTTGAGATGATCAACAAAGTGACTAGCAGACTTAAGGTAAAGATGAAATTTAATTGGGTAAATGGTCATGCCAATTAAATTATGGAAATTATACAAAGGGGCATAATATATTATTAGTGTGTCATAGGTATATTATATGTAAAAATAGAATTTTGATCTTCTCATAATTTGGTGTGATACTTGGAGTACAATTTTGGGTCTTTAGTGGAATGTCACAAAATTAATAATTAAGTTCATTAAATTAAAATGATAATTTTGGATTGAACTTATATTACTGGGGCCAAGTTTTCATGTGCCCATAAGATCCCCAGTACAGCTCATTTAATTTATTGCACTTTTACTATGATAGAATATTTTGGAATGTTACAATAATCTCTCTACAAGAGTCATAAGCAGTTTATTATCTTTTAAGATAATTGAAATTTGTATTTCAGAATTATGAGATAATATATATAGGTTAAGTTTATATATATATATATATATGTAAACCAATTATGCCTAATACCTAACATTGCTTATATATATATATATATATATATATATATAAAATTCTATATACATTATCACTTTATTAAGTGCATTCAGCACTATCAAGTGCTATGGCCATTTGTGATTTTAGTGCTCTATGCACTTGACTATTATATGTTTATAGATTAGGTATTAGCACTTATTGTTTTCAAGTGCTTTGGGCACTTCATCTCTTAAAGAGACCTTTACTTGCGTACATAAGCTTTGGTTCTCTTTGGAAAAAAGTGCTAGCGACATAAGAATCATCGATACAAGAAAACTGAGAGCTTCGTAAGAGTATTATAACTCCGTTCAGTAGAGAGACAAAGAGAAGTTCGATTTAAACTTAGAAAGTAAAATCATAAAAGTAGAAAAATATTTTCAAGTTCTTTTATTTTTACTTTCACCTAAGTAAGAAGGAGAAACTAACCTTCAAATTGTTTTTACCAGTTTATCACCTTTACCGTGGGTAGTAGCAAAGAGAAGAAATTCACTTTTAATTCTTTTTACTGTGGATAAGAAAATAAATATTCCAGTAAAAGATTCTTCATAAATTATGTGTGCCCACTAACCTAGAGTAATTACTGGTGAGAATATACTGGAATATCTTATGGACGAGAAGATCGGTACTACCATTTGGTAAGTCCAAATGAATTCTTCCTTGAAGACCACTTAAAGAAGTTTGTGGGACAATAAATTTTACCGTCGAGGTAACATTTCTAATAACTTATATTATTCACATGCTTTGTCCTAGCTTTCGTTGCAGTATTTGTAATAGAAATGTGATATTTTTAAATTTTAAAAAGGCTTATTTTGTGTTTTTCTATATACGTAAATGCCTATTTTTGGGATTTGTTCCCAACACATATAATGTGTACATATAAACACAAATATACTTTGCATGTAGGTTTACACATAATATTCTAATATATAACAAATATATGATAACTGAAACGTAAGGAAAAGCATACTATTCTCTTAGTACGAGTGCATACATACATGCACACACACACATATATGAAACTACTAGTAAAAGAATTGCAAATGCCTTCCACGTGCATTCACATTTATTATTTTTTTCAATTTATTTCAAGTTGCGGTATAATCATGTATATAGGATTGATTAAATAATGAAAGCACAATAGAAAGAGAGAAAAATTTTTCAATAGGTGAAGCCTAGAATTATATTTTATTGTGTAGAATATGATTGATATTATGATAGACAACTGTATTTGTAACACCTTTTAGCACTCAAATAAAAGCGTTTTCTCCATAACCGTATCATTTATCATTGTAAGTTTAAATTGGGTTGCAAGATCTTAAACGTTTTATAAGTCAATTTATTCATTTTCGTAGAATTTGCAATACAAATAACAGTTTGTTTATATATATATATATATATATATATATATATATATTATACTTTACTCATTTTCATAGAGTTCACGATACAAACAACGAAGTAGAAAAAATAATATTTATATACTTATATTGTATAAATGTATAAATCGTAGGTATTTGTTTTTCTTTTTCTTTTAGTATATATAAAATTCAAAATCACAGAGTATTATTCTTTTATTGAACTGTATAACCAATATGTAAATCCTAAAAAAAAAGGATAAAAAGGATGTTAAATTAACAACATGAATAACATAATTTCTGCTTTTATTTTCTTTAAAAAAAGAGGTTATCATTTCTAATATATGTTGTTTAATTTTATCATCACTTTCTGGGTTTGATGTGGTTTTTGAGAAGAAAAATTAGAAGAAACTATATCATTGTTGATGAATTTTTAACAATTTTGTTAACTTATATGTATATTTCATTCATTATAATACTCGAAATACAACCATTTTCTTTTTACATGGGTCATGTAGGTTTGACATGATCGTTTTTCATATTAACTTCGACAAACATTTGTAATTAAAAACTTAATCGTCACATTTAATTATTTAAGTTTAAGGATTCATTTATATAAAAGAAAAAAAAGTTTAAAAATTACTTTACGCTTTTTAAGGGATAACTGTCCAAATTCAAATCTCTCTTCTTTAAAGGTTACTTAAAAGAATAATAAAAAAAACTCAGCCCATCTTTGTTTAAAAGTAATGTCCAAGCTGCTTCTTAATTTCATTTTTGGGGTTAAAAAAAAAAAGCAACCGAAATTATTAAAACAGCTTAACTAATTTTGTCTTTCTTGTGGACAACATAACCGATTAGAGTTCAACGATTTTTAAACCATATTGTGCATGTTTATGGTTCAACATTTAAAGCCTTCTTGTCAGGACTGATGGGCCCCACAAACTTTTTGAGGACAGCAAATGCCTGTAAGCTATGACATAAGCTGCATATATGTTGGCCACGTATGGTGAAGAAACAAATCAGAACAGTAAGTAAATTAATATAAAGAAAGGAGGGTCAAAAGAGGTAAAAAAAAAAAGTGTCAGGAAGAGAAGGAACCGCCAAATAAGCCTTGGCGAAAAAGAGAAAGAAGAAAAAAATGGGAAAAAAAAAAAATGTGAGCTGCTTTTAAGCCTCGTATATATATTAGATAAAAAAAAATCGTAATATATGTAAAGCATACCACAATAATTATCTGTTTCTCGAAGTTGACTGTCGGCTACCTGCCTCAATAAAGCATGCCACGTGCATATAAACAATATTAACAATCTTAATGCTTACCTTAAATATATATATATACACATAAATTAATATGACATTATATATTTATATATCAAAATAAACATAAATATGTATATAATATATGTTTAGAGAAACGCAAATAACAAAGGGTAATCATTCCATCCCGCCGGTGGAACCATCCCCTGTATTTTGGATCATTGACTGTGGTTTGGAAGGTTCAGATGATTTGAAACGTAAAAGCCAAATTTTGTGATGTGCAATTGCTGGTTTCTGGTTAATTACCCAAGCAAAACGATGTAGTGTTTTTTCTTTTCACTGTTACATGCGTATGCTACCATCCTTGGACTCGCCCAGTTACTAACTTTTGGGCTCTAATATACTTATTTAATAAGAAAACTATACAAAATGCCTCTTAAATGAGTGAGTTTTTTAAAGTGCCTTCTTGTTTTGGTCTTTTTAAACCTACTCTTTTTCAGTTTTTATTTTTTTTAATAATAATTTTACATTTACTTTTTTACCCATTACTGCATTTGATTATCTAAAGACAAAAAAAATAAAAATAAAACCTAGATGAGATGAAATCTTTTTCTCTCTTCTCTTTCTACGCCTCCCTCTCTGGCCCTTCTTTGGCCCCATTCGTTCCCCCCTATCTCATCTCTCCACCTTCCTTCGCCTCCCCTCTCTATCTGTCTTCTCTCCTTCAGCCTTTCTCTCTTCACCGCCTCGTCTCTCATCTTCCTTTTCTCTTCCGTCGCCCTGGGCTTAAGAAGACACTGTCGCATTCGTGAGAAGAAGCTTGCAATCCTTATTTTCCCGTGGAACCGCCTTGAGATAGATGATGATGGAGCAGCATCAAGTTCCTCCGACGTGGTGGAGCTTCGTGTGGCTACAGATCGGAGGCACGATTGTTGAAGATTGGAGGTGCGTCGAAGGTTTCTGGTTATAGATCAGGAGGTGTGAGCACAATGGCTGTCGTTCTGTTGCCTTCCCAACCGTTACTGAATGCTACTTCTTCGTTGATACTCGCCTCCTCCTATTCGCAAGGTGAGACGTCGACGATTTGCATGATGAATTCCAATATCTATTTGTTTGGTGTTTATTTCTCTTTATTGTTTTTATTGTTTTTGTTGTTTTTGTTTTTATGTTTTTGCTAGTTTTATTTGATTGCTGATTTATATATATATATATATGTGTGTGTGTGTTTTGTTTTCTTATTTAGATTTTGTGAGTATTAGTTTATTTGATTCCTAATTTTCTGTTTTGCAAGTTTGTTATTCAATGTTTGGCGCATAATAATCTTCCTTTCATTATTTAGATTATAAATTGGTTTGTAGTTGGTTTAATTTCATATTTCAGATTTCTTTTTTGTTTATATTTGCTGATTTTATATTTAGCTCGAGCTACGATTTGGATAAACTAGCAATCAAAAAGGAATATAAAATAAAACACGAGATCTGGTTGATTATGGATGGATAAACTTTCTTAGCTGATTACTGATATTAATTTCTTTTTTTCTTATTTGATATTATATTTCTGCAATGAGTTTCCGGATTTTTTTGGAAATATTTAAAATCACATTCATGTAATCATTCATAATTTTACTTTGAGCACTTTATGTTGTTGTCTGGGCTTTTTTTTTTTACCATCCATTGCAAAAAGAATTGAGAGTTGATAACAAACTTTTTAATAATAAAATATCCTGACTAAGTCATAAAACTTCCATTTATTTCATAAAAGTTTAGATAGTGCTAATCATAGGTGATAGAACTTACTTAAAATTAATTTTTAATAGCAGTGATATGCTATTTTCCGTTAAACTTAAATGCAAAATGTAAAGTACATAGCATGTGACCCCAAGTTAACGGCACCACATGTAAAAATAAATCTAAAAATGAAAAAAAAAAATCAAAGTGTTATGAATAAATTAATTTATTATTGTGGATGTTCGTATTTGTGATACCCTTATAAACTGCTTTTTCTCTTCTGTGATTATCATTGATATTTAGTATTCCATAACCTTCATATAACCTCCCAATTAGTACTTCATTAGTAGTATTTTATTGCTGTAACTCATGGCTGTTAGCTTCACCAACTTTATGATTCTTGGCCTATATATGGCTTTTGAGAACTTGTATTTATACACAATGAGATGATAAATAATAAGATTATCTTTCTCTCTATTTATTTTGTGTCTTTCTATTTCATATTTTACAATTTAGTTCTTTTGTATTTGTTTTATAACATGTTATCATCGCAAGTTTCTAACTTTTTTTGTTGTAAGAAAAGTTTAAAGATTTTCTGAGACTCATAGAATCTCTTTACACTAACTTTAGTGTGTAGATTATCTTGTAGCATTGTATCTTATGATCAAGGAAAATTGGCATATAGGTAAGGTTAATATTCATCACTTTCTTTTGAGTATTCAAATCTTTGTTTTGGTCCCTCTTTATATCATACTAGCATATTTGTTATGCTATATGGTTCTTTTTGTGGTATACGTAATTGAAATATCATAAGTTGCGTTACTTCTAACATGAGAATATTCTTTCTATTGTTGAATTATTGGCATATAACTTTTGCTTATAGTGACTAGCACTTTAAATTTATTGAGAAGTTTTTGAGAGCATGTTGTATTAAATTCTAAACGTTTTATAAGAATATCGCCTAATGACTTTTTCTTAGATTGCATTTATACGAATCTTCTGCCTCTATATATGTTTTAGATATAATTTTTATCAATGTTGTTTGTAGCAAAAAGAAAAGTAATATATGGTTTGTTGGATTTTTCATTAATAAAACAAAACTCATGATGAGGTTATTTATATGCCCGATATTATATTTGGTGCAGTTACATAATTTATTATTTAACGTTAAATTTAATAATGTGCATGTTCTTTAGAATATAAGTATTTATTCTATATATGTAGGTAGTTGTACTCATGTTTTGTGCATGTTTTAATTTATCTCATGATTTGGTTATCCATTATTTTTATATTGGTTTTATCAATACTAATATGTCATTATTAGTTAGGGATAATAAATTTCCATAAATTTATAATTATTATGTTTAGATAGTTGTTGACATTCTTTGATGACATGAATATATTATATTGACATATGTTTTCAGGCCAATAGTTTATTAAGAGCCATTAATATTGTTTAATTGAATATTTGGCTTTACATGTTTCATAATATAGATGTTAGATAATATTACAACTATGAGAGCAATCATGATGAGATCATGGACAATAAAATAACAAGCAATTTTTCCTAATTATTTTTACATATTCCCTAAAGTGAATATTGCATATAGGTGATTACTAAGGGACTTAAGATTCCTCAATGTCCTTAATATTGATGAAAATAATAAAATAAGCATTGGGAGAGTGAAATTATGAGTAGATTAAAAGTTTGTGATATTAAACTCTCACGAATAATAAAAAAATAGTTACTTGACAACATAGAAAGGCTTTTGTATGCACTCATTATACATCTAAATGTCAATACCAAGTCTAAATCAAGAGAGAAATTTTGTCATCATCGGTTTATTATAAGAATATTATTATGACATATGAAAAGGCTATAGTGGTGCCTTCACGAAGAGCATATCTATTGAACATTTAAAATATAAATGTGATCTTATAAAACCTACATGGAGAAAAAGCTAAAGAAAGAGTTGAGCTATTGATTATCTCCTCTTTGTTTTATCCAAGTTTATTTAATCATATACAATGTGATATTATGATACAAAGCTTCCTCCAAGTTTGAAAAAGTCACATATAACTATCGTAAGTAGAGGTGTGACAAGAAAGGAAAATTAAAAGGCTTGTGAGAAAAAATTATTTAGAAAGATCGCATACATGTAATATATTGAAGGAATAATAGTATTTATTATTACACAGCTATCCAACTAGTGTTAGACATGTATGCCCTAAGGAGTAAAAATGTAATATATTTTTGGAGATATTTTTATCAATAAAAAATTTATTTATTATTTATATACCAAATTGTTGTCCTTTTTAGGTTCATATTTTTACGATGTATGATAAACAAATAAAAGCTGGGACTATTGGTTTAAGCCTTTAGAATTAGGCAAATGATGGATAGAATATGCAAAAGACATGACTCTAAAGGTGATGGTCTAAATCATAAGATCCACAATCGAGGGAATAAAGTTGGATGCTTTATTCATGCAAAGATTGTTATGTTGTCTATATCTCTAACGGGGGATGGTTTGTCTTGGCTATTGAAGGTGGACTCCATCAATAGAAACATCAATATATTGTCATAGGTAACGATGTATTGGATCAAGACATTATGTATTGGATCGGGACATTAAGTGTAATTGATTTGGATTAATAATTCTATCTTGACAAATCAATTCACTTTAGACAATCACATGTGTTGTATCTTAATCCTGAGATGAATTGTGGGCCCGTTGTCTTGACTTATGTCTTTTGATGTATTAAAGGGTTTATGTTGGTACGCATGTCGATATGTTAGAAACATGACTCTTGATAGCGTAAACTTGTTATTTATAGAGATGGAATTCATAGCTCCTTTTTAAGAGTAGTTGATATAATCTTATATGCGTTATCATATAATTAAAAAACTAAAGCACTCAACTATTTGGATACATAGGTGTAACTGAATGGTATACTGTCTTTGGATGATATGTTTTCCAATAGTGAGATAATGAAATGTAAGAGAAAAACAATCATTCAAATTTATCCTTAAGCCAATTATGGATAATCCTATGGGGATACGATACATTATGATATATCATGAAGACTTTGCTATTCAAGCTTGGTAATTCTATATAGTTCGAGAGTGCAACTCTAAGCTTTTAATAGAGTAGCGTTAGAGTTAACAATTGTGAAATGTATATCTAAGATATTGGGTTTCATAATTCTCAAGAGCTTGAACTATATTGGTCCATCAGGTCCCCTTTGCTAGCTCATGATAAATCATGTGGTAATATGGCGTGCTTTTTTTAATAAATTGATGACTTATGTTAAATTATTAGATTGGCTAAAATTTGAAAGGATTAGATAATCCATGTCTCTTTATTGGTTGAGTTAATTTTGTAAATTAATTCAAGACAAACTTGTTAAGTTATCGGGAATATTTATTTTCGTAGAGATTATCTAGATATGGTTGTTTTAATTAGATGACTTCTCTATTGGGTTATTTGAATTAAAACTGAGGCTTTATCCAAAGAATCTCAAGTGGAAAATAAATATTTATAGGAATGGAGTAAGTTCAGTAGGCCGATTTGCTAGTTCGGCCTGCTGACCGAATGATAATCTGATTACACGTTTTCATACGTTTTTATCTGATATTGGTCTGTATTCAAATTTTTTAAGCCTTACCAGATAAAGACTAAACCCTAGGTCCAAACTCTATAAATAGAGAGTGAGACTCATAAGTTATTTAGATTAGTTGAAGAATTAAAAGTGAACACTCTAGTCTGTGAGTCTTTGAAACTCCTTGAGAGCTATTGTTTACAAATCACAAACCTTAGTTTTGGGTTTTCTCAATTGGTTGGACAGAGAGTCATCAGGAAGAGCTGTACGTTGTGTGCCCACACGCACTACGATCCTTGATAGAGAATAGCATAGAAAACCAATTGGTTGAGGGTCTTTTGGAATGTTCTTTTCTACACTGATTGCAGGCGGTCTTCGACAAATGACGTTAGTAAGATCTGATTAATTTATGCATATAACGTGTCAAACTTGTGTTTTGAAAAATACTATGATTAAAAATTTTAAAATTTCTGTTGCGTATTGTTTTTCCAACAATTAGTTTATTATGATATTAATTTGTTGAGTACATGAATTAAATGTTTGTTATTGATGATGTAAATTTCGATGATATTGTCATTATTTTAATGAAAAGGAAACATAATCATGATAGCTATAAAGGATATGAGATGTCTTTATATTATGTTTGGTTTTATGCATAAAGAGACATACATAATGGTACTTGTTATTACTTATATGGATTTATTGGAAACTTATTTCTATTTTCTCTTCTAAGTTGTAATAAGATAACTATGAAAAATTGTTTTAATAAACTAGAAGTTCGCTAACCCAAAAGGCATATTGGATATAAACATAAGTATTTTGAAAATCTGTATAGGTAATATCATTTAGAAAAATATTCCTATCATTAAGGGGAGGGAATTTGTAGGATATTATTGATCCTCACACAAATTGATTGATTGAGTATTGCAATCTAGTATAAAATTGTTAGTTAATATGATTAAGAAAATGATTAAATCACTTCTCTAAGGACTAATTTAATAGCTTGGATTGAGGTCTCTAAATGATAACTTTTTAATTTACAAGTTTAAGAAATGCTTGAAGTATTGAAAACTTGTCTGGTCTAAAGTGCCACACTTATTAGAAGAGAAAGAAACTTGTAAATATGTTGGTACTATGAAGAGACTATATACTTAAAGAGGATATACTCGTAAAAGGTTATTGACATGACAATTTGATATATTTGTTAAAGATCAAACTTTTTAAAGTCATTAAGCTCCTAAAGTAGTTCAAAGGGTATACTTAAAATTTAGAAATAGTAAAAAAAAGAAAAGAAAAGGGGGGTGTCTCGACAAGTCATGTTAATATAAAAGGTAAAGTTAATTTGCAATAAAAATTTATTCTTGACAATTACAAAAAACATGAATTGTTATTATATTGAAAAGAAAGCGAGGATCATAAAAAATATTTCAAATCTATTGAAAGTAATTGATGTGAAAAAAAGGCCTATAAATAAAAGATGCAAAATCCCGGCAAGTATATGTGCTCATGCAAAGTATTATGGACTAATAGTCTAAAATATTTTAAATATTAAAGCCAGTAGGGAGGAAAATGAATATTCATATAAAATAGTACATATGAAAATATATGAAGTTATAAAATAAATTATGAGTTATAATAAGTTTACAAAAACTTATAAAAAAATTAGTAACGGTGCTAATATATAATGGCTAAGCAATTATATTTTGATAGCCTGGTAACATATAAAAATAACCCATGTGCGTATGAAAAATATGTTGCAACAACTATTGATATTTATAAAAAGTGCTAAAAGGGCTTCGAAGGTTTGAAATATATAAGTTGAAATTATGGGCTTAATTATTAAGGTTATAAAGATATTTGTGTAAAAAGATGTAATTCATATGTGAATGGTACTACTATTTTGTTATGATATACAGGATGGAAGTGCTAGCAAATTAATATCTCCATTGCTTTATAATAAGCTCAAACATTCTAGATTTGTGTTTATGTATAGAAACTCTTAAGAGAGATTATTAAGAGAAATTTATAAAGATAAATTTTATAGAAGAAAGTTTATTCAGACCTAAAGATTGAGATAAGTTTATTCAGACCAAAAGATTGAGATTTTCTTAAAAGAATTTTTATCCATAATTTCTCTTACATATAAAAAATTGTCCTAAAGAATTTTGAAGAATGTTGTGCTTTTTTTTTGTGCTTTTTTTTTTTGTTATCATTTATCATTTGATGATTATATATTTTGAGGATATACCAAAATAATTCCAAGCCTTGAATTTTTGCATAGTGTTTTATATATTTTCTTAGTGTTTAATTTAGTATTTTATAGTATCAGATTTTATCTAAATAATTAAGTAGAATGACAAGTATTTGGCCATAAGGTGCACAATATTATGTACTCACTTGGAGATGAGTTTATGTGCAAATAATTTTTGCACCATTATTCTACCAATTTGGAAATAAATATGGGTTCATGTATACCATAACCAATACTTTTGTGAAATTTTTGTGACAAAATAGCTCCTAAAGAGCAATAGATGACATATTAGCAAAAGTGCTCAAGGTAACAAGTTCAAATAGTTAGTTGTAAATATCTTGAATTTGTTTACAGTAATATACATCGACTCAAATTATTTTCTATCAAATCAACTATTATTGATAGAACCATGATAGTGGCACAAGGGAGACGCAACACACACTATACACTTTTCTCCTTAGGAAAGATTTTTTCCCACTGGTATTCTTGATTAGGTTTTTGATGCATTATTTTCGTACATGCAAGCATATGTGGTTATATCAAGTAATATAAATAATAAGTTGAGCATCGTTCCTATGAGGATTGATTTTAATTAATATGTTATTGATAATCTCTTTCTTTTTTAAAAATATTTGTTTGATATATATATTTTTATCTTTATAGAATTAAAAAGAGTAGGTTGAAATTAACAAAATTACTTAAAAAACTAACATAAAAAAACTCAATAAATAAAAGAAAATAATTAAAATTAGAATGCAAAAATAAATGATAATTAAAATACAAAAAATTAAAAAAATTAAAAAAATTAAAAAAATGTAAAAATCAATTAATGGAAAATTAAATGACAATAACAAAATTAAATTAACAAAATTCAATTCAGAATAACAAATGTGAATAAGTGAAATAATAACAAAATTCAATAATTTGTAAGCAAAAATGATAAAAACTAGTCAAAGGTTCATTCTCCACTATTTAGACAATAATTTTACAATAATTGTAGTATTATTTCCAATTTTCTGTTAAAATTACCAACTATAAATAACAACAAGCTCTGCTATCTTGATCTTTTCTTACTTTGTAGTTTAGTAAAACAAGGCTTTTACTAAATTTCTTTCTATTAAATACCCTAAAACAAACTCTCTAGATTTAATCTAATGGAAGCATTAAGTTGAAAAAGATAGGTTGATCTAAGCACTAAACTCACAAGGTCAATTCATTCAACTTAGGTTATATTTCATATCATAATAAATAAAAAGCCTCCCGCAATTATGTATCATAATTTGCCACTAATGGTTGAAATACAAGATATTATAGATCTAGATTTCTAATGTAGTATTAGGCGATTTCCTAGTCCCATTTAGTTGTGCACCCAAATTAAACGAGAAAAAAACCATAAACATTAATTATAGTAAAATATAAACAATCTCAATTGAAAACATAAAAAATTCATACAAACAGTTATATAATCATGTCTAAGGTCTTAAAATCACCTTTAATAAAAATAAATTTAGCTAAACATAATTGAAAATAATAGCAAAAACATAAAAGCTAACAACATTTACAGCTTAGAAGATTGACAGAATTTGAAAAATGGTAGCGACTTCAAGAATTTTCTTGTAGAAATCTCCTTGAATTCATCCTCCTTCCTCTATTTCTCTCTATTTTCTCACAAAATTTTGAGTGTTTATTGACTTTTTGAATGAATAATTGATAGAAGAATTGATGATTTGAACCAAAAGATTACCACCTTTTTATAGGCGAATTCATGTGATTCCTTTCAAACATTCACATGTAGAAACTGAGGAAGACGTTGTGATTCGGCATGGCAGCAACATAATTTAGCCACATTTTGAGGAGCAATTGAACTCTGGCTCACGGATTAAGAAATTTGGCATCTGATTATTATTATTTTTTCCTTTCTTTCCTTTCTTTCTTCCCATTTGATTCCAGCAAGAATGCATCTTTGGGCTTGTGATCAGGTGCAGCATAGCTGAAGGATGGATAAAAACACACGCATCTGGGCCATAGCGATCCAAGGTTTTTGAGGCAAAGAAATTTGGCTGGCCAGCTTAAAGCTTTGGAGTCCGTCAGATTGGATCTTGTCTACGCATCAAATGGCTCGATTTTTGGGCTACACGGGATTGTTGTGCGTGCACCTGCAAACAACTAGAGGAGGTATGGATAGCCCACGTGAAGTGGGCCACCCGTGTCACGGCTCAGCTTCAAGTTTAGGCGCACAGGGGGCTGTTGGCAGCTCAACTTCGAATGGCGACTCAGCTCAACTTTGGGCAACTTAAAAGCAGCTACCCACAACTTCAAAGAATTTAATTCTTTGGCCCCAAATGTTCTTTTCTTTTCATTTCTTCTTCCATTTCTGCCCCAATGCCAATGTTTCTTACAAATAAACCTTTAGAAAATAATTATTTTTCAAAACAAAATTACTAATAATAAGTGAATATTATTGAACACATATTTAACACAAAACAAATTAAAACTAAAAACAAACTTTAAAATAAAAATAAAGATTAAAAACAAAATCAAAATTAAACTTAATTAAAATTACTATTTTAAAATAAATAATTAATACTTAAAAACATTTCTAAAAATTACCAAAAATATAATTAAACAATAAAAACATAGAATTAAACGTATTTTAGAGAAATCACACTAAAATGCTGGAAACGTGTAAAAATGCTTAATGAGAGGTTTTGATAACAAATAAAATATTAATTATATCATTTCAAACTCATGTACACATACATTTTTAAGTGTTATCAAAAATATCCCCAAGCTTAGCATTTTGCTTGTCCTCAAGTAAAAGAAAAAGAAAAACTAAAATTGAAAACACACAAGGCTTGAGTTTATGAATTTATAGATCTCAACATTTTCACTTATGTAGCTGAAGAAAAATTCAAAACATAATGAATGTGTAGAATTCAATTCAAATGATTACTCTATCTTACTTAGATCCTCTGAGTGCATGTGTAGATAACAAATTACACTTTGCTGTCGAGCTCAAATTAGTTTATGCAAATTTGTGTTTGAAGTTAGATCTCTACATGTAGAAATTAGAGCTGCATAGGCTTGTCTTTCATTTCTTTCTTCACTAATGTAGTCAACAAAACACTTAAGGACCATTAGGACTTTATAAAGCTTGCAATATATGGCTTAGGTAAGAGGTAGGATATTTAGATACAAGTGAGGTTCAAATCACCCATAAATGCGTACATCGTTCACTGATCTTTAACGAGCACAAATAATATCCCAATTGCAAAATACCCCCAAACTTGAATTTTGTCTTCTTTTGTCATCCACATTTATTCATTTTTTTTGTAAATATTTTTTTTATTTTTGTTTTTGTTATTATTTTTTTTTTTTTTTTTTTTTTTTTTTTTTTTTTTTTTTATTTATGGATATCACAAGTTATAATGGAAATAATGGTTCCAAACATTTTATCACAACACCATCCTTCCTTCCATGTACAAGGATAAACTTTAAAAGGTGTCAAAGAATAACCAACATGCTTATAGGTGAAGGGTTTAAAAGGATAGAAAATCAATAGCAGCTAAGTTATAATTCATAGGTGACAAAACAAAGGGAAACATAAGGCTCAACAGGATGACTAAAGATAAAATGTATATCACAGGGTAAGCTTACAAAGGCTAAAATGGTCCAAAGATGGCCTAAATTATATCCTTAATGTCATGCACCCTAGGATTTCGCCTCAAGAGATAATCAGACAAGAGAACTTTAGAAGTTGTAAAATTCATATAAATGTTCTCTAACCTTGCAGACAACTAAGTAATCATGGTTATGTGCATTTAAGTGTTCAAAGAAATCTAAGCAGAGCAAAGCCAAGAATTGAATCAAGCACACATAGACACAATGTTTATCATTTTTCAGGAGTCATATTTATTTTAAAACAAGTTCTATCATTGGCCTTAGACATCAACTCCAAACACAAGTTAAGAAAAATTAGAAAATAAAACCAAAAGAAATAAAAAGGCAAAAATTTTAAAAAAAAAAGATTGAATTTTTTATTTTTTTGGTGCCATACCCTCAAACTAAAACTAAAAATTGTCCTCAATGTTTAAAAATAAAAAGAATATTAAGTGCAGAGTACTTAACTAATCAGTAGAGGTTTGACATTTTTATTTTTTAACAAGAAAATAGAAAAATGTAGAGATAAGATAAAAAGATAGAATGGAGGTAAGTAAGAGAAATCAAATCTGTTATGGCATACTTTCCATCTGTTAGGTTGCCTCCCAATAAGCGCTTGGTTTAGTATCCTTAGCCTGACGCAAACTTGCTTTATTCATGAAGGTAAGCCGACTCATTGAGTGGTACCTCCTCTACGTTGTGTGTCATAAAACCTTCGTAGTAAGGCTTTAGGCGGTGCCCATTCACCTTTGATGTGCTTCCTATCTTCATCCTTTGTATTTCAACTGGTCCATGAGAAAAGACATTAGTAACAACAAATCGTCCAACCTAACGAGAATATAACTTACCTAGAAACAACTTAAGGCATGCATGGAATAGAAGAACCTTTTGTCCTACAAAAAAAATCTTGCAAGAGATCATCTTGTCGTGAAAAGCCTTAGATTTCTCCCTGTAAATTCTTAAGATCTTGTAGGCATCATTCCAAATTTCCTCTAGCTCTTGCAGTTAAAGCTCCTTTGTTTTCCTGTGGCCTCCATCTCCATGTTGCATTGCTTCACCACTCAAAGCACTTTGTGCTCTAGCTCAACTAAAAGATGACATGGCTTACCGTACACCCACCACTAAGGGAACATTCCAATGGGTGTCTTGTATGATATCCTGTATGCCCAAAGTGCGTCATCGAGTCACAGACTCCAATCTTTTCGATTCAAATTAATCGTCTTTTCAAGAATGGATTTCATTTCCCAATTTAACACTTTAGCTTACCTACTTGTTTGCGGATGGTATGCAATGGAGACCTTGTATGTAATGCATTTGCTTAACATAATTTTAACTAACTTGTTGCAGAAATGTGTACCTTTATCGCTAATCATAGCTCTTGGTGTTCCAATCCTTACAAAGATGTTAGTTCTTACAAAATCTACAACAACTCTAGAATCATCAGTCTTGGTGGCTTTTGCTTCTACGTATTTTGACACATAACCAACCACAAGTATAATGTAAAGATTACCAAAAGAAAAAGGAAAAGGTCCCATGAAATCTTCAAAGATTTCAATAACAAGAATGGGAGTTTGTGGCATTTGATTTCAGGCACCTAAATTATCTATCCTTTGCCAATGATCACATGACTTGCAAAAGAGATATGTATCCTTGAATAATGATGGCCAATAGAAACCACAAAAGGACATCTATGTGCCATCCTTTTTGGTCCAAAGTATCCTCAACATGCATAAGAGTGACAACAAGTGACTATAGAGTGAAATTCAGTTTCAAGGATGTACCTTCTTATCACCTGGCTGAAACAATGTTTCCATATATATGGATCGTCCCAAATGTAGTACTTGGCATCACTTTTGAGCTTCTCTTTTCCAGCTCAGGTTAAGCTATCCAACATCCTCCTAGTAACCAAATAGTTGACAATGTCTGCATACCAAGGAGTTGTCACATTCATAGAAAGTAGTTGCTCATTTAGGAAGTTCTCTTGCAAAGGCAAAGCTTCCTCCTTATGAACAAGGTGACTGAGGTGATCCACCACCAAGTTCTCAATTCTCTTCTTGATTTTGATTTCTAAATCAAACTCTTCAAGTAGAAGTATCCACCAAATCAATCTTAGTTTTGCCTCATTTTTAGTTAGCAAGCACCTCAGAGCTGTATGATCAGAATAAATAGTTACTTAGATCTAATAAAATAAGAAAATTTTTCTAAAGCAAAGATAACCGTTAAAAGCTCTTTTTTGGTGTTGGAATAATTGAGTTGGGCATCTTTCAATGTTCGGGCTGCATAGTAAATGGCATGTTGAAGCCTCCCAATTCATTGCCCCAAAATCGCTTCTATAGCATAGTCACTGGCATCACACATGATCTCAAAAAAGAGATCCTAATTTGGCGGTTGGATCGCGAATGCTGAATTGAGGAGCTCTTGCAACTTTTCAAATGCATTTTTGTATTTTTCATTAAAGTTGAATGCTACATCCTTTTGAAGCAATTTGCATAAGGGCAATGCTATTTTCGAGAAATCCTTGATAAACTTAAGGTAGAACCCTGCATGTCCAAGAAAAGAATAATCTCCTGTACACTTGTAGAAGGTGGTAAAGAGCGCACAAGATCTGCTTTAGACTTATTAACCTCAATATCCCTAGACGAAACAATATGCCCCAAAACTATCCCTTGGTTTACTATAAAGTGACACTTTTCCCAATTCAACACAAGGTTTGTTTCCATGCATATTTTTGGCACCAGTATAAGGCTATGCAAGCACTTATCAAATGAATCACCATAGACACTAAAATCATTCATAAAGACCTCTATGATATTCTTCACATAATCAAAAAGACGCTTACTATACAGCTTTGAAACATGGCTAGAGCATTGCACAGACCAAACGGCATGCGTCGATAAGCAAATGTCCCTAATGGGCAAGTGAATGTTGTCTTTTCTTAGCCCTTCGCCGTGATGACAATTAGATTTTAACCTGAGTAGCCATCAAGATATCAGTATGAGAGTGACCAACTAACCTTTCAAGCATTTGATCGACGAATGGTAACGAAAAGTGGTCCTTGCGAGTAGCTAAATTAAGCTTTTGATAGTCAATGTAAACAATCCCCTCGGTTTGAACTCAAGTGCGGATCAATGAATTATCTTCATATTTTACCACAGTGACCTTACATTTCCTTGGTGCAACTTGAACCGACTCACCCATTTGCTATCTGAAATGTGGTAGATCACCCATAATATCTAAAAGCTTCAGTATCTCCTTCATAACTTCCATCATAAAATGGTTCAACATGCATTTAAACTCCTTCATTGGCTTCAATCCTTTTTCAAGCTAGATCTGATGCATGCATATAGATGGACTTATGCCTTTAATATCAATAATAGTCCACCCAATTGCCGTCTTATAGTCTCAAACAACCCATATAAGGTTCTCCCCTTGTGTTTGTTGAGATTGTTGGCAATGACGACCAATAATGTTTCTTTTTCTCCCAAGTTACATATTTCATGTGATCTAGGAGAGGTTTCATTTCTAGTGTTGGAGCCTGTATGATAGAAGGTAAGCGTTTCTCATTAGTTAATAGCAATTAAATATAAGAAACATCATACCTATGTTTTTGTGGTAGAGATTTCAAATTTCCATATCCTCCTCCACTTCTTCACTCAATGGCAAGTCCTGATTTTGGTCCTTTAGGTCACTGATCTTGATTTTCGTAGTGATAGCAAATTCCAATCCAGCTCTACCAATCAACTTAAACATCTCCTGTGCAAAAGTGTCAATCAAGTCAACTACAAAAACCAAATGTAAGTGGCTAGGATACCTCAATGCTTCAAAGGCAAATCATTTCATCGTCAAACTCCATGGTTAAGGTCTTATCATGTGCATCTATCTTAGTTTGAGCAATCTTTAAGAATAGCCTTCCCAATGAGATGGGTGTCGTGTTAGGGGATGGTTCATCTTCCATTTTGAGAACATAGAAATCTGATGGGAAGGCCAATTCATTTACTTGCACCAAAACATCTTCTATAACTCCTATAGGATAAGCATTAGAATGACCAGCGACTTATATAATAGCATCGGTTTCCTCTAATGGGCCAATATTCAAAGAAGCATAAATAAAATATGGCATAACATTTATGGATGCTCCTAAATCTAACACTGCTTTCTCAAACCTAGTGTTTTTGATAGCGCAGGGAATGGTAAAGGTGTCTGGGTGGGATCTTCTTTTGTAGTACTGTCAATACATTCTCACTCACTCTTACTCTTTCATTTCCTTTGAGCTTGCATTTTGTGGTGCACAATTCTTTGAGAAATTTGGCATAGCAGGCCACTTGTTTGAGAACATCTAGGAGAGGTATGTTTAACTCTACCTTGCAAAATGTCTTTAGGATTTCCTTCTCTAGCTTTTCCTTCTTAGATTTTGCAAAATTTCTAGGAAAAAGAAAAAGAATGACATGAGAGGGAATGACAGTTTTGGCACTTAACTCAAGGGATAATGTGTTTTGAACATGGGGATCAACATCTTCTTGTCATAGGGTTGCTAGCTTGTTATTGTCTTTATCCTCGAGTGACGTCTTTTGTGCTGGGTTTGAAGGTCCCTTGGTTTGTTTTCCACTTCTCAATGTCATTGCACATGCATTTTCCCTTGGATATACAACCATTTGGGATGGCAATTTCTTTAAATTCTGTGCCTCCAACTAGCTCACAGCACTAGCCAATTGACCAAGTTGAGTCTTAAGATTTTGAATGCTTGCTCTAGTGTCTTATTAAAACTACACAGTGTTGGTTGCAATGGTTTTAAGAAGATCTTCTAAGGATGGACCTAAATTTTATGGAGTCAGTTGTTATGGTTGGACTTGATATGGTTGTTGCAGCCTTGGTTGGTTAAAGCCTGGTGGTGGGTTCATCATGGAGTTCAACATTGCTTGTTGTTGTGTTCTTCCATAACTACAATTTAGATGATCACTCCATCCTTCATTGTAAGTGTTGGAGAAAGGGTCGTACTTCCTTGGTTATTTCGGGAATCCCTTTATGGCATTTGCTTACTTCATGTTGCCATCTTGCAAAGTTGGACACATATCGATATGATGGCCTGTAACATAATATATCTCACATACCTTTGCTTGTTGAACATTTCCTAAAGACATGTGTTGAACAAGAGAGGTAAGTTATGCAAGTTATTGTTCAATGGTAGAAGATGTACAAACGTCATTTAGTTTTTTTGGTGGTTGTGGTGGTGGTTCATCTCTGTGGCTAACTATCAGGAGTTTGTTGCCATGTTTGTAATAAGAGCTCTCACAGCTTTTGGAGTCTTGTCACTTAGTGTTTCTCCACTGGCAGCATCGATCATACTTTTATCCATTGGCAAGAGTCCTTCATAGAAATATTGAATAAGGAGTTTTCCATTGATTTGATGGTGAGGATACCTAGCACACAATTTCTTGAATTGCATCTAGTATTCGTAGAGTGACTCCTCCTTATATCATCGAATGCCGTATGTCTCCTTCCTTATGGTTACAACTTTGAATGCAGGGATGTATTTTTCCAAAAAGAACTTCTTCATCTCACTCTAGTTGGTAATGGTGCCAGAAGGTAAATAGTATAGCCATTCTTTAACAGAGTCCACTAGAGAGAGGAAAGGCCTTTAGTTTAATCTGCTCTTTAGATATTCCAGTCGGCCTCATAGTCGAGTGGAATGTTGGCAAAAGATGGATCAAATCAAACTTGAGTTCAAAGGCTGCTTCAAGGGTTAGATATTGAATGCACAATGGTTGTTGATCTAGAATCAATTCCGCAAACTCCTTAAGTGTTCAGTTGTTTGTTGCCATCTCTTATTGTTCGAGTTGTTATGAGTGTTTCAAAGTAGGGCTGGCAATTTCAGACACGCACGATAACACGATACGAAAACGATGCGAGATAAACAGGTTTAGACCGCACGTTTATTAATTGTGCCATAAATGGGTTGGCACGAATAACACGAAAATAAATGGGCTGGCACATTTATTAATTGTGTTAATCATGTCGTGTCGTGTTAGGCGTACCATAGGAGTATTGTATTTGTGTTTGCATTTCTGGCACGTTTATTAATCGTGTCGTGTTTATGTTTGGGCTAAACATGTCGTGCTGTAAACGTGCCGATACGAACACAGCACGAACACGATTATTGCCACCTCTATTCCAAAGAATGACTAGTTAATGGCAAGGAAGTATATAATGATCGATTGAGCCTGTGTGGTAGAATGAATGTTGTGTCACGTGAAGATGATAGTCTGGATAGTGTTGGTGGAAGCAGCTACGAGACGTTGGATGTTTCCAAGAAGCTTCTAATTCTTAGAAGTCTCTGTGCAAGTTTCTTGTTAGACATTCAATCCTAAAAATAAAAGGGAAAAAAAAATAAAACCAATAGAAATAAAAAGAAAAACTAATAACAAATTAAATAAAAATTCAATTCCCCAACAATGGCGCTAAAAACTTAATGCATTACTCTTGTGCAAACAAGTATACATGGTCGTATTTAGTAATATAAATGATGAGTTGAGTATCATTTCAAAGAGGATTGATTTTAATCGATATGCTATTAATAATCTCTTTCCTTTTTTATAAATATATATATATTATTTTTACAAAATTAAAAAGGGGGGTTGAAATTAACCAAAATACTTAACAGAACTAAAATAACAAAACTCAATAAATAAAAGAAAACAACTAAAATTAGAATGTAAAAATAAATGATAATTAAAATGTGAAAAAATAATAAAAAAATGTGAAAATCAATTCATGGGAAATTAAATGACAATAACTAAATTAAATTAATAAAATTCAATTTAAAATAATATTTATGAATGAGAAAATTATAACAAAATTCAGCAATTTGTAAGCAAAAATAGTAAAACTGGTTAAAGGTTCATTCTCCACCGTTTAAACAATAACTTTGCAGCAATCATAGTATTATTTCTAATTTTTTGTTGAAATTACCAATAGTAAATAGCAACAAGCTTTGCTATCTCGATTTTTCTTATTTTATAGTTGAGTAAAACAAGCTTTTTACTAAATTTCTTTATATTAAATAACCTAGAACAAGCTCTCTAGATTTAATCAAATGGAAGCATTAAGTTGAGAAAGATAGGTTGATCTAAGAAATAAACTTATAAGTTCGATTCATTCAACCTAAGTCATATTTCACAGCACAATCAAACTAAAGCCTCCCACAATCGTAGATTATAATTTGCTACTAATGGTTAAAAATATAAGACAATTACGTATATAGATTTCTAACGTAGTATTAAGCGATTTCTTAGTCTTATTTAGTCGCGCACCCAAATTAAATGAGAAAATAACTATAAGCATTAATTATAATGAAACATAAACGATCTCAATTGAAAACTTAGAAAATAAATTTATATAAACAACTACATAATCATGTCTAAGGTTTTGAAATCATCTTTAACCAAAAACTAAATTTAGCTAAACATAATTGAAAATAATAACAAAAACATAAAAGCTAACAATATTTACAGCAGAAAGATTGGTTGAATTCGAAAAATGATGGCGATCTCCAAGAATTTTCTTACAAAAATCTCCTTGGATTCCTCCTCCTCCTCCTCCCTCTATTTCTCTCTATTTTGCTCTCAAAATTCTGAGTGTTTATTAACTTTATGAATTTCATAGGCAAATTTGTGCAATTCCTTTCAAAAGTTTACATATAAAGACTGACAAAGACATCACAATTCGGCATGGGTGGCAACATAATTCAGCCACATTTTGAGGAGCAATTGATTATTATTATTTTTCTTTCCTTTCTTTCTTCTCATTTGATTCCAGCTATAATGCATTTTTAGGCTTGTGATCATGTGTGGCACAGTTGAGGGACGGACAAAAATGCACACATCTAGGCCATGAGATGCGTGATCTGACAGCTTGGAGGAAAAGATATATGGCAGGCTAGCTTGTAGCTTTGGAGACTGTCAAATTAGGTCTTGCCTGCACATCAGATGGCTCCATTTTAGGCTGCACGAGATTGTTGTGCGCATGGTCAAACACATCTAGAGGAAGCATGGATAGCCTACATGAAGTGGGCCACCTTGTCGTGGCATGACTATTGGGTGCAACTCGGCTCGGCTTCGACCTTAGGCACATAGGGGGTTGTTGGCGGCTTGGCTTCGAGTGGCAGTTTGGTTTTGAGTGGCGGTTCGGTTCAACTTTGGGCGGCTTAAAAGCAGCTACCTACAACTTCAAAAATTTAATTCTTTGGCCCCAAATTTTCTTTTCTTTTTATTTCTTCTTCCATTTCCACCCCAATGCCAATGTGTCTTGCAAATAATGCCAAAGAAAATAATTATTTTTAAAACAAAATTACTAATAATAAGTAAATATTATTGAACACATATTTAACATAAAACTAATGAAAACTAAAAACAAACTTTAAAGTAATAATAAAAATCAATATCAATATCAATATCAATATAAAACTTAATTAGACTTGCTATTTTAAAATGAAATAATTAATACTTAAAAAATTTCTAAAAATTACCAAAAATGCAATTAAATGATAAAAACATGGAATTAAATGCATTTTACAGAAATTATACTAAAATGCTAGAAACATGCAAAAATGCTTAATTAGAGGTTTTAATAACAAATAAAATGTTAATTATATCATTTCAAACTCATGAACACGTATGTTTTTACATGTTATATGTTTTAATGAGGCAGTCTTAGCAGTGTATTATAAGAATGATGCACTCTTTTTCCTTTAGTAGAAATTTTGTCCCATAGGGTTTTTATCTAGTAAAGTTTTAATAAGGTACATTCTAAAGTGTTGAATGAAGAGTCTTATAAATTAAATTCACTTATTGTTATTGATGTTCCCTTCAACACCCCTAATGTGTTCTCCAATAGTTGTTTGATTCCCTTGAATAATGATGTTCTTGATCTCTTGAAGTGAAAATTATCATCCAAGTGATATTGAAGAAATTCTTGCCCAAATAATACCATTAGTGTGCTAATGTATTTGCTAATGGCACAAGACCTCATACGACAATCTTTGCTATTGTTTTAGCATAATATAGTTCTCAAAGACATTGAAAAGGTATTAAACAAGTATTTCGTTTTCATTGTGGAACATTTGATGTGGCTATATTATTCAAATGCTTAAATTTAAATTGATTATATGTTGAATATTTTTCAATCCATATAAAAGCATGATTACACATGTGCTACTTGTTTATATATAGTGGTACTGCTATATCTTAGCCATTTATAAAGCAAACTATTGTCATTGCATCTTTGAATTACGCTGAAACGTTTGCAATATATGAGATAGTCATCTTATGTACATTGTTGAGATTTTTACTCTAATATATTCAAGCAACATGTGACCTTTTATTTAGCAAAGGAAGTCCAATGGCGTTATACGAGGAGAATGTAATGTTTAACATCCAAGCTAAGGAGACATAATAAACTCCTATTTCCCAATAGTACTTTTTCACGCATGAGCTCCTAAAGGATGGCATTCATCGAATTTGTTCAAGTGACAACTTGGGAAATTTTTATAGAGATACTTCCTATAACTACATTTGAAAAATTAGTTCACAAGATTAGATGCATCGACTCAAAGAACTTTGCGTATAATTTTGCTAAAGAAGAAATGTTGATATGAGGAGGAGACTATAGACTACTGTACTCTTTTTTTCCTTTGTATAGGTTTGGTCCTATCAGATTTTCCTAGTAAGGTTTTTAATAAGGCATTTCTAAGCCAAATCTTACAAGAATAATATACTCTTTTTTCCTTAATTAGGATTTTTTTCTCACAGGGTTTTTCCTAGTAAGGTTTTCAACAAGGCATCTATTCTTAAGTGATGAACATCCAAAAGAGAGTACTATAAATAAATTAATTTATTAGTGTGGATGTTCATATTTCTAACACTCTCATGAATTACATTTTCTCTTCTTTGATATTCATTGATATTTTGTATTCCATAACCTTTATATAACCTTCTAATTAACACTGTATTAGTAGTATTTTATTGTTATAACTCATGATTTTTAGCCTCTCCTACTTTATGATTCTTGGCCTACATTGAGAGCTTGTATTTATACCCAATGTGATTATGAATAATAAGATTGTCTTTCTCTCTATTTCTTTTGTGTTTTTCTATTTTATGCATTGCAATTTAGTTCTTTGCATTTGCTTTGTAATACAAAGTTTCTTTTTTTGTTTAGAATAATTCAAAATTTAATGTACTCCTTAAAGGAATTAAAACAATGATAAATTACATTGACACCCATGTATTTTGTCTAAATTATGGAGACACTTCATGCACCAAAACTAATCACACTGACATCCTTGAACCTAACTCTATCAACTTTTCATATAAAATGACAAAAAACCCCTTAAATCTCAGCCATTAATTTAATATCACCAAACCTCCAACCACTGATTTTTTTTTTATGTTTGTTGTAATATTTGTTTTAGGAAGAGTGAAAACATTTTTTTATCGTTTTATAATTTTGTTACAATTTTTTAATGTTTTATGAAACAAATAGAGCACTAAGAAAGAGTAAGAATTTTTTTAAAAGATTTTGTTGGAATTAGTTAGTTTACAAAAAATATACCATTTTTTATGATTGAATTATTATTTTGTTAGAATTAGTTAGTTTTGGTTTTTGTTGTAATTAATTTGTTTTAATTTTATGGAGCTAGAAGTGTGCTTTTAATTAGTTTGTACGGTTGTGAATACTTTGGGGAATTATTTTTTTTAAAAAAAGAATACTTTTGGGAATTAATTATGGACCTTTTATTTTAATTTTTTATTTTATCTTATTTTGGACATTATTGTTAGCTTTGGAGAAAAAGAGAAAAGAAAAAAAATTATCTTCTATAAGAGTGACATTTCTAGTCACAAGAATGTACAAGTTATTTAAATTCATTTTTAATATCAAAGAATGGTAAAATTGTCATTTTTAGCTGCAGAAAATATTTAAAAATGTTTTAATACATGGAGGTATATTTTTAGTATTTTAGCAACATTAATAGTCCACTCATGGTCAATCCTCATGGTAAACTAACAAAGAGGATTTGTGTAAATTTTTCAAAAAGTTAGTGTCACTATGATTAGTTTTGGCCTAGGAGATATCTTTGTAATTTGGGCAAAATATGTGAGGTGTCAATGTAATTTACCCTTAAAAAAACAAAGGGTTATTTTCATAAATTTTAACTATGGAGACTAGTTTTTATTTATGCCACATATGTTTGAAAATTAACTATGCCACTGTCCTAGTAAAATATTTTTCAAATCCTATTAGAGAGTTTTTTTTTCACAAGAAAAATAGTAGGTCATATCCTACTTTGATCATTGAAAGCTAGCAGTAAAAAATATTGCAGTGGGATATGTTTCATATCTTACAAATTTTTTTTTCTCAACAAACATAACTAGTCATCTTCGAATTTCTAGTGGAATATTTATTACATCCTCTTGTAGTATTTTATTTCTCAACAAAATTATTTACTAATTAACCTATTATTTTACTTTAAGTAAAGCTTTTTAACAAATACATCAACAAAAAAAAAAAAAGAAGAAAAACACTTCCAACATTGGAGATTGTGGAGGCAGCGATCCAAAGAGGTGGTAGAGGAGACCAAAACGATGATGATCATCCCTTACGGCTCGCCGAAGTGGATTTGGCAACTGATCTAGATTGGTGCCGATGATCTCCATTGCAAGCCTAGATCTCAAATGTCATGCATAGGTATCGTCGGTCTCCACTAGCAAGACACATTGAAGATAGGACTTGAAGGTGATGCGAAACAAAGGCTAGTTGATCTCCATTAGCAAGACACGTAGAAGACTAGATCTAGGGTGTCATTAAAACCTAAGCGACATGACAACGATAAAAGATCTTATAGACCTCGACTCTAGTGGCATAATGACATGGAAGACTAGTAAGGTGTTTAGTAGGGTGGTTATAACTGTTAGTTAGAACTATTTTTACTGTAACATATGAGAGCTTTATACTATATCGAATTTTTATTATTACTGTAGCATGTGAAAGCTTTACACTATTTGTAACTGAGAAAGTAGTTTAGAGCACTTTTGCCGAACACCCTTTAGATCTAAAATGGTGGGAATCTTATCGTGCAAAAGAGAAGATTCTTGGATCATGGTCATTGAAGAAGACAACTTGAGTTGAGAGAGATAAGAAGAGCATATGAGGACCCTTGCAAGTGGCTGAGGACAGAGAGAGAACATAAATAAACATACAGGAAAAAGTATGGCATAGGACCTTGAAACACCCGTTATTTTAACAGGTATGATTTTGTAAAAATCATATGAATAAAATGTCACTTTAGCATTTTTACTAAGTCTCCGTAGTAAATATTTAAAATCTACCTAATTCTACCAACCTTCTCCCGTTGCATTAATGCTTAATTAGTAGCCTTAACTACTTGGAAACATAGAATTAATTCACCTCAACTACCAGGAGACATCGATAT